>NQII01013070.1:4874-16463 GCA_002778355.1 Clitarchus hookeri
CCCATCCCCCCCGCGGGACAACGCTCACAAGGTTGCACTGCGCCACCCCCGCGAGGTGGCTACTGCGCCTGCGCCATGTCACGACTCCGCATCCACGCCCACCAGTCGCGTAAACGTCGACGCAACATTCTACTCCCACCAAGCGTCGAGAACAGGCGGCGATACGTCGAAAACACATGTAGCATCGATACCAAACACTTAGATAATATCAGTAATACAGAAAATGTTTCCCTCGTAAAAAAAATATGGTTTAGAACTGGGTTTGTCATACTACTTGCTCATGCCTGCCTAATAATACAGGATGAGTATAAAATAATACCCCAACTTCGAAGGTCTATAATATAAAAATCAAACAATCTACAACCTTGATTGACCAATCAAATGAACCGCGGAACCATGAAGTTTGTTTACCATATCTTCATAAATGTTAAATGTGACAACCATGAGTGGCCCTAACGACATCTACGCAATAATCAAACTCGTTCCACGCTCTTGTCAGCATGTCCAGTGTTACGGTTTGGATAACGTTCGTAACTCTCGGTTTGAGGTGGTGAGGGGGAATCGAGCTCGCATTCGACATCTCAATGTGAAGGGGGCGGTCTGATGTTTCTTTTATGTGCCTAGAGATGACACTGGGAGCGTCTGGCGACACACTGTGAGCGTATGTTGTGTGTTAGTCCGCATCACGATGGCGACGGAACAATATAAGGCGTTCTGTGTTATTCAGTTTGCTAAAAGTAAATCGGATATGACTGTTCAACGTGAATTCCGTCGCAAATACGGACGTCTTCCTCCCGATAGGTGGAGTATCGTACGTTGGTTTTCTTCAGTTCCGTGACACAGGGTGCCTTTGCAATGGCAAAAGTTCCGGCGGCAGCGCGTGTCCGTAGAGAATGTGCAACGGATTCAACGAATTCAACAAGCGTTCGTTCTCTGTCCGAGAAAATCAACTTGACAAGCTAGCCGGGAAATGCAAATCCCTCAATCGACGGTATTGACAGTGTTGCGAAAGCGATTGCTGTACAAACCATACAGGTTACAGCTTGCTACAGGGTCTTACTGAGACGTGATTTCTGCACGTTCGTTCTTGCCCAGAACGAGGTAGACGATACCTTCATGTCTAAGCTGGTTTCTAGCGATGAAGCAACGTTCCATACACATGGTAAGGTGAACCGGCACAACGTGTGGATATGTGGCCAGGAGCCTCCACATGAAACCACCGAACACGAGCGCGCTTCCCCCAAAGTGAACGTGTTTTGCGCTGTATCCAAAGACCTTGTTTTCGGCCCTTTCTTTTTTCACGAGCCCACTGTTACTGAAATCCTTTATTTGGACATGCTTACAGAGTGGTTGTTTCCTCAGTTAGAAGAGGCGGCGGGGGACTTCATTTTCCAGCAGGATGGTGCGCCACCCCATTGGCACCTAGCTGTTCGCGGATAGCTGAACGAGACGTTGCCGCAAAGCTGAATTGGTCGAGGAACAGCTGGTGACCAGGCTCTTCATCACTGGCCCCAAGAAGCCCGGATATTACCCCGTGCGTTTTTTTTTCTATGGGGGTACATAAAGGATCAAGTGTTTCGTCCACCATTGCCAGCTATTATTGACGACCTCAAAACGAGAATTACGGACGCCATCCAAACTGTAACACCGGACATGCTGACAAGAGTGTGGATCGAGTTTGATTATCGCGTAGATGTCGTTCGGGCCGCTCGTGGTGGTCACACTGAACATTTACGAAGATGTGGTAAACAAACTTCACGGTTTCACGGTTCATTTGATTGGTCAATCAAGGTTGTAGGTTGTTTGATTTTTATATTATAGACCTTCAAAGTTGACGTATTCTTTTATACTCATCCTGTATATTGCGAGAACTTCTTTTACAAGGAGCCGTGGTGGTAGAGCTGTTAGACTCCTCACCTCCCACCAAGGTAAACCGGGCTCAATCCCCGGCTGGGCCACTCCCGGATTTTCGCATGTGGGAATCGTGCCGGACGATGCCACTGGTAGGCGGGTTTTCTTGGGGATCTCCCGTTTCCCCCACCCTTTCATTCTGGCACTGCTACATTCTCACTAAATTTCACCCTCATCGAATCTCGAGACCTCATTGTTAAGAGCCGCCTAAATCTATCAACTAAACTCATTCTTGTACATGTCGAAATTACAGCAAATCGAAATATCGTGTTACATTAAAGGTGAATCGAAGCTAGAAAATTAGTTTTTTATATTTGTACTAAGCGTACCACCACTTATAATATGTTTTCAAGCAAATAATAATTTCTTCCGTTAAACAATTTATGTGAATGTACCCACCAAACTTCAAATATTCATTCTGGTGGGACATGCTAAAACCAAAAAACTCATGCGCAGAAATGAATATCATCCACTGCCTCAATGAATCTACACACAAGTTCATAGACGCAGCTAATAATCTCAGTTAAACTTTTCTCTTGTTCCATTATGTTCAAGTAATTTCATGGAGGGTAATCGGTAGACCTACGTCTACGTCTAATTCACAAGCTTATTTCAGCCATACACTAAAACGGATTTTGAATGTATGAACAAACTGTGGAATTCCTGTGACAGTGTTTGAATTTGATGGCTAGGCTTGTTTCACTCGACGAATGCACAATAGTCATGCCTTGAGTTGGATTTGTCCAACAAAAGTCGGCGTGCCAGAACGTGCGCGATAAGCCTTGTGTGACGACTCCCCTGATCGCAATGGACGCTGCGATAGCATCAGCGGAAATTAATTTTGTCTGTTATAGGCCGTTCACGGTAAAATTATCACTTTGGAGATCGACCTTTGAAAAATGACAGTGCTTCCCACCTATGTATATTTTAACAGGCACACTGACTGGCATTCGCCCAGGTAAGTCGGTAACGATGGAAATAAAGAAGTTCCATGCTTTAACGTTGAATTAAAAGTGTTGGATAAACATTCGTCATAACATGAAGTGAAATAATTTGTTTATGTTTTTTTTAATGCACGAAGTGTGAGAATAAGTAAATTTGTAAAATATATATTTTTCTAATAATTTCACAGTTTCGCTTGTCCGACGAACGAATAAAGTGATGAGGCCCATGGCAATGATAATTTTACACATTATCCTGTAAGAATACACAATGCGCATACAAGTAGATCTTAAGCAGGGCTTTCAAAGGTACTTAGTTTACCGTGAACAGACTTTAGCCATAATTAATACGCATGACACAGTAAATATTGTATTTTCTTATTTCATGTCTTGTATTGCCTTTATGGAACTGACTTTCAACTTGAAGTTTTATTTGATAGGTCGTTACAAGGTTCAACTAGTTAATTCTATTTCAAAAACATACATTCGTTGAAGTTCGCAGGCCTACTCTGAAAGTAGAGGAGGGGAGAGGTTTGGGCTGAGCCGATGAGGGTGAAGCGAGGTGGATACGGAGCAGCGCCGGAATGCAAGGGCGGAGGAAACGGGAGACCCCCGAGAAATTCCACCGACCAATTCCATCGTCTGACACGAGTCCTTAAAAGTACTACGAATATCATACGAATGATATACGAATGCTAGTGATATAAATTTAGTTACGAATGGCACGTTTATTAATATTTTTGACGTTCTTTTTAACAGGCTGGTTAGACAGGCCACATGGCCGAATCTAGCCAACCGTACTGGGAATTCATCTCACAGCTCCTAGAGCTGTATTATGTCATTCGTTGTAACTAATCAAACCCAAATTAACTTGGATTTTTTTGGGCGAATCACAGGTTGTTCAGCATAAACAATTAGTATTTACAGATGTATAGTAGTTGTTATAAACGAATAACATGTGAGTTATGCCAACCTTACATATGCGAGTTGGCCAATAACAACAGTAAAATTTACAAGGAAATTGTAGTATTAAATATAGATTGTTGATTTTTTTTAACATTGAGTAAGACAATGCTAAGAACACCAAAATGAATTATAGTTAAGCACAAATTCATTTCAATTATACCCAAAATACAAGTGCACATTCATGCATTTAGAAATCATAAATACTATGTGGTCAAAAGTCAATGGGTACACGTTGCTGTTGGTTCCAAAGACGAAAGCCGCGTAACTTAGTGGCGTAACAAATACCAGACAGGGGAGGGAGGTGGAGGGAGGCAGGGTCTTCATTGTCCCCCAAAATTTACTAAAGGGTGCCGGAATGAGAGTAAATGGTCGTACAAACTGAATTTGTTCACCGAGATGCGTTGATATATTGTGCATGACCTTTAATTAATTGTTACAATGAATTTCTGATACATACATCTTCAATTATGGGTCATAGACTTTTCTCTATCTATTTTATTTTCAGCACGTAATGTAGATTTTGTTAACACCAAACTAAACTTATATGAGAAGGAAATGCCTTAAGAGGGACACGCCTAAAAACGTGTTTGTTTCTCCACTGGTGTAACCAATATGATGTTGGACCCCCCTTTGCTGATATTACAGAGTTAAGGGTGCTAGCCACCGAAAAATGTATTATTTTATACTCAGTTCAATTTGTAGAAATTGCTTATAAGTACTCTTATTTCCTTGCACAAAAATTTATATCGCATAGTTGTCGCATCTCCGCATGTCAATATCACAATTTTTGGGTTTTGGGACGTACACATAAAAATTAACGAAATCATAAATTTTTTTTTTACAAGGGTGACCGAAAGGTTGTGTCTTGTTGCTTCATAATAAAGGTAATAAAAAAAAATTCTGAAAATAAAAAATATGAGAAAATTGCCTTATTTCAAGCAATTTTTAAAAATTGCGAAAACATTTCATAGAGTAATTTTAAAGATTCCTGGAAGTAACTCGACGTATCTTATTTCATTGTGAATTCTCCCAGTTCGGTAAGTGAGTTAGTTTTTATTATTTGTACGTTTTCAAAACACTAAAATTGCAATTTTGGAGGGCCATTATGTAAGGAATATGCCATATATGAGGAAATAATACCCGTAAGTAACAGCGTTTCGTTAAAATAAGAAATAGTAAATTTTCTGGTTACCAGCACCATGGGTTAGAGACACTGATAAGTTCCGACACAGCCAACGGAATTTGTCTCCATTCTTCCTACAGCATTATTGATGTTCACATGTTGGTCTGGTGGCCCTTGAACGTAAAAAACAACGCCCAACCTCACCTTAAATATATTCCGTTGGGTTTAGGAGCCGCGGTGGTGTAGTAGTTAGACTACTCGCCTCCCACCAAGGTGAGCCGGGTTCGCTTCTCAGCGGGGTTGCTCCCAGATTTTCGCATATGAGGATCGTGCTGGACGATGCTGCTAATCGGCGGGTTTTCTCTGGGATCTCCCGTTTCCTCAGTCCTTGAAATCCGGCGATGCTCCATACTCACCTCACCTCACTCTTATCAGCTCTCAATACCCCAATGTTAAGAGCCGCCCAAATATCTTCATTCACTCACATCACATTACTGTAGTAAACACATATAATTGTTTATGTAGCTCAATTTTATAATAAAATTCACTTGTTAAAATTCAACAATAGTTTTTCACATTCCACACTAAGGTTTTGTGAAATATACTGGAATGTATGTATGGTGTTACAAAAATGCCTATTAGCAGCTAGTGTAAAAAGAATTCCTTGCCCATCCGAGTGTAAGATGATGTACCGTGACTCGTAACTCCGCAAGACCTTCTTCCATTGCTCCCCATGCCAATGTCGGTTTTTATATAACTAAAATGCGTTCTCTTTTTTAATACTTTCCCCCTCCTATCTTGTTAAACCAAATTATACTCGTATATAGAAATGACAACATTTCATGGACCTCCTGATGCAGATGATACAGCATCTGGAATTGCCAAAATTCCTCATAAAATTTTTTTAAAGTGTATTTAGTGATAAACAGAATGAAAATCCATTACAGTATTTTATCTTTTTGATGTTTTTTCTAACTGTAATTTTTTTATTTATCAGTATCATGTAGTTCTGTTAAGCTGATTAAATTTCATGCATTCAATGGCAATAATAAATAATTTAAAAACAAGAAATAAATATCAGTATTTGGTTTTTTACTTAAAATATCTAACACATTTTTTAACCTAACGTATTTTCATTTCTTAAAAACATCGTTAAAACATCAGCAGTAGTAGCCACTTGTTTTACTAAATGATATAGTCTAATGTAACAATTTCTTTTGCTTCCTTTTGTAACATTTTTATTAGCATCTGCCAGCCAATAAACAGGAGAAATTTATATGTGGGTATAACACACACATAATTTAATATGTATAAATTATTACAAGTTTCAACAAAACACATGCCCGAAAAAATTAAAACTAGAATTCAAGGTATTCGAAAAAAAAAAATGTCAAATGCTTCTACGGTTTTTCGTTTGATTGGCTTTAGAAATAGCAAACTATACGGAAAACTGCCAATTAATTTGAGTGCCGCACGGAAACTGGGCTCTAATTACAAACATTTCCCTTAGAATTACTTTTTAATTGCTTGGTTCTCGGTGATCGTACCCGAATCGGTACCACGCTCATGAGGCCATGATCCAATCAGTGAACGCCGAGTTTCAAGTGGCTAGAAGTCTACTGTAATCAGGAGAGTCCGTTATAGAAAATATTCCTGCTCACTACCACACGACGCAAAATCGTAACTCCATCTTTTTTTTTTTTTGCCGCGAATGCGTCTTTAAAATCAGTTCGGAAACTGCGATGCGACGTTTGCAGGGTGATACATTCCGACGCCCTTAACTTTGTGACTAATAACCAGTGGATTTAAACGTGGTCTGCGCATGCGCGAGGCGCCAGCGGGGCCCCGCGGTGACTGACGGCTATTTTGGCCGAGGATGAAAATTTCCAGGCAGTGAGCGTATCTCGCGACTCCGATGTGCCAGCGTACTGATTTTTACGCCAATCAAAATATATCTGCTATGTATGTCGATTTAAGTCACAAAAGCCAAGGATAATACTTTTCTTTACTTTCATTTCATGCCCATATACCAAAGAAAATATTACTCGCTGACGCAGACGTATCCATATAAAACCCTCGCCGTGCACCCATCACAGCCACATCGCGATGTTTGTTTTTTTTACTAATTCTCTTTAACTATACTATAATTCATTCACGGTTACGTCACACTTTTCTGAAGCCCTGCTTAAGTTCTACTTTCAGACTATTCCTCCGCTTCGTGCAAACAATGCTTAACCAAGTCTAGAAAATCATACCAAAGAGACAACTCATCGCATTCATGCGCACTCACTGTAATTACATTTTACATAAGAACTATTTCTTACCAGGCGTTACCAACACACCTACATTCTCTTCGTTTTAATTCATATAAATTATAAGTGAAATATTAAATTCACAGACAGAGTATAAGTAAAAGTTAAATTTAACCAAAAATAAGGCGTTTTTGTATTAACCAATAAAACGCTTGTGACTCGTGGTATATGTAGAAGACAACGAAACGCGTCGTACATGGAATGATTTTTCAAAAGTTTGATTCAAAAAGTGTGAAGAAACTGCGAATAGACAATACTCAACTACGCATTACACTTTTTCTGCACTAGATAACTTTCTTACCCTTACGCGTTGGTTCAGCAAATTAAATTACTACATTCTGGCCTGATCACTTGAGCAAGTGTAATCGGAAAGACGCACCGATGGAAAGAAAGAATGTGTCTGGCTCAGTTCAAATGCAGCATCATAGTATATTTATTGCTAGTCGCACTGAGGTCTGCCCAAGAGCTAAGACCACACAACTTGTTTATAACCAAGGATTCCCGAAGTGGACTTGTAATATTTCAGCTACTCAGTTTTTCTGTACAGTACTGTACATAACACGCAAACTGACACCAACTAGAGAGACCAAATAAAGGGCCCGTTTGTCACGATGGCGTAAATAGTAGTTTTCTTTGTTTGTAGTGGAATACGAATATTCCCTTCCGTGACTACTTACTTCAGTAATATATGCACAGAAATAATACCGTGACAAGTACTTTTTTTTACGTGGCATTTAACGTGATAACTTGGTGCTGCTCATGGCCAATGCGAAACGATTTAGATTCNCAAGTACTTTTTTTTACGTGGCATTTAACGTGATAACTTGGTGCTGCTCATGGCCAATGCGAAACGATTTAGATTCTGAAGAGTTTGGCAAATGAGCTTATTTCATCGCTGCACGAAGTATAATGACCACATTTCACTCCAGTTACCATTAACCTTGAGAGAACCATATGTTACGAATAGTAAGGTTGAAATGGAATGTGGATGATCTGTAGAANAACCATATGTTACGAATAGTAAGGTTGAAATGGAATGTGGATGATCTGTAGAAAGGTCGCATGACATCCGGTAAAACAGCACGATTTTCCGTGTGTTTGCCGTTTCGAAACGCATGCGTAAGTGCTATCATGACTCATCGCAGAAGAGAGGATTCAAGGTTGGGTGATAGCACGAAGCATTCAAGGTCCTGTTACAGATTCCTGAATGACTTTCTCGTTCTTCACGGACACTGCTGAAGACACACCTGGCAAGGCCACCAGTTTATTATTTGGCAGACCTTGGACTAATAGCTGCTGGCATTCGGTAGACTAGGCGATCTTTTTCCCGGTACGGTTGTTGAATCACTGTGTGGGAGTTGAGAATTATCTTGCCGTGAAATCGGGCAACTTGTTAAAGGGTCCGCCTAACTTGTGATTGAACTGCGTTGTGGAATGTTTGAAATTCGGGATTTTTTACAGAACTATCTACCTGCATCCAAATGGCTGATCTGTGAAAAGAGCACTCACTCTAAACTTTCAAGGCATCGCGAACATTAGAAACGCCATTTCTGAGCACTCAAACATTGCCAAAAACTTTGTGTTCAAAGCGCTGTAGCTCAAGGCATTTGGGTCAGATACAAAAAAAAAAAAAATGTAATCGAAGGACTTGTATTGAACTTTGTTACAAACTTTCTACTAATAACATGATAGGGTCACCGCCTTAAAGTTCCATAGGTACACGCAGTACGACGAGAACACTTCATGCCAGTTCAGAGCTTGGTGCGTAGCGGCGATGGCGAGCTTGCTGCTCGTGGTAATGTCGCCCTTATCGCTTCCGATCTTCTGAGCCCGAACCGTGGGAAACAGCTCCAGGCAGGCGGGCGCCTTATTGTGCTTTATGATCTCTCTGCCCACGTTTAGTCCGCATTCAATGTCAGATTGACTTCAGTGTTGACACTCAGCAAATCAACCGTCCATTCATTGGGACAGAAGTTCGATTTATTCCCCATAGAATTAATAGTATCACTCATGTGATACATAATCCGCACTATTTTATAGTAAATGTTATTTAGTTGAACGGTGTTTGGCAAGTCGTAGAAATACTTTTCCAAAGGTTTTATGGTAAAGATACTGAAAAAAGGATTTTTATCCGTGCAAGCATTATATAAAGAAATCTACTCTATAACACTGAGATCATGAGTTGTTGTTTGGTCAGTGGTAAAGGCGGGTTTGTATGTATAATAAACACAATGCCCTTGTAATGAACATATGTATTTTATTTAATAAAAGGTACCAAGCCCAGGACATGGTACATTGTGCAAGTTACAGACATTTTGATACACCATTTAAATGTGTACATTGTATAGGACTTGGTTCATTTTATTGCTGAAATCCAAGAATATGCTATGGAGAGTCAGGAACTGGTATAAACTGACTTTGCACGTATACTAGACTTGGTCTCTTTTGCATGTTCCTGATTCAAATGGGAAATTAGTGTCTTGGATTTGTGTAAATGGACAAATAATATTTGCAGCCACTGTGAAAACTGACTAAGTTGCCATTTCTTGGAAATAACTGGGCTCGCCTCAGTTACTCAGAATTATATTTTGTGACACGCAGTTGCGTGTTACTCTGTATCCGGTTAACACGAATAAGTCACATGAGTTCTGAAAAATAGTGACTGCCATCAAATCCAATCGCTGAAGAAGCAGGGATCTAAATTTAATTCTTCGTATTACGCAGTTGAGGCCGCGGTGGAGCAGTGGTCAGACTACTAGCTTCCCACCATGGCGAACCAGGTTCGATTCCTCTGCGAGGTCAGTCGAGATTTTCGCAGGTGGGAAACATTGCGAACTTTGCCATTGGCTGTTGGGTTTTCTTGGGGATCTCCCGTTTCCTCGCCCTCATCGGCTCTCAAGACCTCGCTGTTAAGAGTCGCACAAATCTCTTCACTCTTCACTTTTAACATTGAGGTCTTGAGAGCCAATGAGGGCGAAGTGAGATATGGAGCAGAGCCGGAATGCAAGGGCGGGAGAAACGGGTGATCACCGAAAAAAACCCGCCGACCAGCGGCAGTCCGGTAAGATTCCCACATGCAAAAATACGGCAGTGACCCCGCCGGGAATCGAAACTGGTTCGCCTAGGTGAGAGACGAGTAGTCTAACCACTACACCACCGCGGCCCCAAACACTTAGTACACACAGCACCACAATTGTCAGAAAAATACGATTTATGTTGCATGTGAAAAACAAATGCATATATTTTGTAACGCTGTAAAATATTTTGCCAACATTTATTTATTGTAATGGTTTTTTAAAAATTGTGGCGTATGTTAAGTCAGATTTAAGTGCGTTTTCGTTCTGAATGCTTCAGAAAGCACATTTTGCAAAAAAAAAAAATATTTTTTTGTAGAAATATTATCACAATAATTAATCCAGCTGTATGTAGTTAAAAAAACTAGTAATTATATTTCCAAATATTTTAAATAATTTGTAATATACACATCCGTTCCAGCCACGAGATATATTAGTAATGTAAGTGAAATTAATGTATATAAAACAATTATCAAACTTTTTAAAATATTAGTACCAAAACTTTTTATATACAGCCATAGTAGTTATAATGATTTCCCTACTCGACGAGGGTTTTATTACAAATTGTGCTTTTTGAAACATCCATTATGAAAATACGCTTACATTTCGATTGAAAATAAACTCTTATCGATCGATTTTATTCAACATTTAAATATGTGAATTCAAACAAAATATTTTAGTTTTAAAGAAATGCACGTATTCTTCTTTCACATGCAACATAATTCGTACTTTCCTGACAGTGTTGGTGGTGTGTGTACTAATTTTATTGAGTTCTGCATGTTGTACAAGTGGGTGCAGTGCTACACCTTCTTTCAACCTTAAGGCTCCAGCCTACCTGGAGCTTTTATTTTTTCCCGTTTGGGGCGATACGAGTGACACTGCCACGCACGTAAAGTGTGCCATCGCCGCTAAGCGCAAGGCTCTGAAGGTTCAGTGTAGAGCTCTTGAGTAGTTTTGTATATATATATGACACGTATACTCGTATGTTGAGAAACACCGGTATGAAAAGGCCATTTTTAGCGGTTTTGGAGTACTCTGAAATGGTGTTTCTAGTGTGTGTGACGTCTTGCAAGCCCTGATCAGACCTCGTCTGAAGTGTGTGCTATTTTCGTGGAACAGCACACTGGACGCACGTTTAATAGTTTAGTTGAAAAACGTGTGTTTCAAACACACCGCAAAGCAGTTCAAGCGCCAGGCAGGCGGGAGACTTGAGGGCTCATCCTGAATGGTGCACGAATAGCGTTGCAGAAGTTTGGTAGATA
>NQII01013071.1:8291-21473 GCA_002778355.1 Clitarchus hookeri
GAACAAAAAAAAATGTCAAATGAATATTATGCCTGTTCCCGCGATGTGTACGTGGATCTCTGCTCCTAGTTACCTTATGCCGCTTCGGCCGTACAGAAACACGCGGGGAAAATTATACTTATATTTTCCATTTGCTTTTACAGCAGGCTAGTTTCCACGCTTCCGCGCACAGATTGTTTCCCACCAGGAGGTTATATTTTGCTGAGTTCTAACCAAATTCATTGAACATGCGGTTTAGGAGACTACCAGTTCCCGATGAAATGCACGCCACGTTATATCTCAGATGCAGAAGTGGTATTTCGTTTACGTTTATTAGTCGACGCCTTCTTTAACTATTCACTTTCCTGTTTGACTGGGCCAACACTGAAGTCGGTCATAAGGGTGTTAAATGCTTTTTACTGCCACAAAGTTTTACAAGGCTTCAAATTACCGGTGGTTAGATCACACGGTTCTCTTCAACACTACAGAGATATTTGGCGATGTTGGTTGTCCTCTCAACGCATGGCAGCCCGTCTCCATTATCGACTACATCTCACTAGCAGTCCTTNATTTGGCGATGTTGGTTGTCCTCTCAACGCATGGCAGCCCGTCTCCATTATCGACTACATCTCACTAGCAGTCCTTTCTCTCACTCATAACCTCGTTTATTATTGGTTGAGCATTTTCTTCGTTAAAAAAATGTGGGGTAGAGTACGCATGCCTGTATCGCAGTAGCTGATTTGTGTTTACACCCTGAACTACATTTCTTCCTACAGGCCTATCAAAACAGCTATATTTCAGGCTTAGACCAAGTTTGGCACATTAAAAAAATATATGTGTTTTGTAATATTTATACATTTACTATTATCAAATTTTAATGTAACCGGGATAAACCGAAGTTACACTCAATACTTTATCTATTTATTTAAGACTGATTGTCAACAAAAAAAATTCAAAGTACCGTCCATGTAACTGTTTGAATATGTTTTAAACTGATCTGTAAGGATATTCGTGAATCAATGCTTGTGAAACACGCAGAAGACCACAATCAATCTACCTTATTTGTGTTGTATGCGTTTATGCTATTGATTAAAGACGAGGTAGATTGATTTTCGTCTTCTTGGCATGTCCCCAACACTTACTCACCCGTTACCACTACAACTGTCAAAGTCATATGATCAGCAGTGATAAACGTGTTTGTCTTCAGTTGAAATTTCAAACAAACCCGCCAATATAATCTAGTGGCATTAAAACTAGGATAGAGTAAGTTAAAAACGTTTCGAAGCACTTACATAAAAAATTATGTAACCTAAAATTCCATCCACGCTGGTTTTGATATTAGGCCAACTATTGGCGGTAAAGTAGTCCAAAGTTGGAACACGAAGGGTGGCTTCTATGATCTTGCAGGAGCAACCCGCCTAATTTTCCCTCTACTGTTTGTTCGCATCCCATGCGATCAAGGTGTATGATGATTGTTGTTGTGTTGGTCACATGTGATAATTGCCGTGACTGTGTTGGACTCGTGCCGGCAGTGGTTCCAGTGCTGAAGGACACTCATAGGGTCTTTTTACCCGATGACAAGTCTGCAGTGTGAACGAAGACACATCTTCGGTACTACTATGTCTTGGATACGACATGTCCAGCCGCCTTCAGTAACTGTTGACTCCACTGAAATAGCTGATGATTCACCAGTGTTCTTCAGCAGGAAGGTGATAGTTATAAGTAACCAGAAAATAATTATACTTGCCAGTCAGTGGATAGTTTTAGAACAATCACCTGTGATGCCAATCAAAGTATGATTGAAATTAGTAATAAATCATGCTCTGTATTGGAAGAACTCTCTAAGTGTAAAAATATTAGGGTAATGCAGAATTGCAAGTCTACATATGTTAATCAGAAAGTAATTAATTCTAGACGTTGTTTCTTTTCCACCATAATTTCGCAAGTACTATTTTATGTTTAAATATAATATCATCAGAATACCTGTAAATGTAATTAGTTTTTGTCTTTAATAACTTGTCAATATGTGATTTTACTTGAACTGTGACGTCCAACTAACTCAAGATTCAGTCATCAGTTTTTTTAATGAACTTCTAGCCTCGCACAGGGCTCTATTAAACTTCTAGCGCCTAACTAAAACGACTGTCCAGTCACCATCAGTGGCTGTCAGGAGTATCGGAACCATAGATGACTTTATTAAAATTACTGACTAATGAGATCAAAAGGTAGTCTGTAGGAGGACGACCGTACTTCAACCTGACTAGATTGCCCCTCGCTGAGAAAAAGGTTTCGCTGAATCAAACAAAGTTCGTTTTGCGCAACCAGATTAACAGTTTGTATAGGAGCAATGGAATATTTTGTTGTTGAAACCAAATTATTATGCTGGTCTTATTTGGTTGCCCGAGATAGATATTTGGTTAGTGCAACTAAAGATTTGTTTGGCTCTGCGTAAATTAAACAATTTCGGTTAGCATAAAATAGTCGTTAGCCCACGAAAGGTTCGAACCTAGATACAGTAGTCTGCCCGCGACAGCTAAGCTCAAGCAACCTTAACTTAAGTGACTACTGATGAAATTTGAGTGTTTTTAAGTCTATACAGTTTGAGTACTGGACAAAGTACGCTAATAAATATTTAAAAATTTTCCAGATTAATTTTTTATTTTCCTGTTCAACTGGATATTTTAGAATGTTTATGCCATTGCTAGACGTCAATAAATGTGCTAACAAACAATGTTGCTACCCTAACAGTCACAAAAATACTTACAAACTCTCGAGGTGTATTTTTGGACGACGGCAATCAAATTAATAACCAAATAAATATATACAGTTTATTCAACTAAATATTTGGTTCACAGTATTATTTCCTTTCGCCCAACAAAAGGGCTTTGTTAATTCAAGCGCGTATTTTGTTAAGAAGAACAAAATTAATTTTTTTTTGTTTTATAGTTTGTTTATCCAGAAAAATATCTTGTTTGATTTAACTGAATATATTTTTGGCGCTCTACAAACAAATATGTGGTTGGCTATTCTCTCAGTGCTAGTTCTAGAAAGATAGCGACAGCAAGCATTAGGTACGGCCAAAGCGGTCGACTGCAAAAAACTGATAAGCCCTTGTGTCCGATATCGAGTCGTGGATGTGATTACAGAATTATTTTCCTTGAAATATCCACATTTACGGGTATTACAGTGGTCAATATTCAAAGAATGTGGTGACAGATGCTGGTATACGGAGTAACAAAAAGCACAGTTTTACGTGTATATCGATAACGCAAAAAAAAAGAAAAAAAAAGAGGCCAAGTTCATATCTTCAGTAATCTACAATTTCAAGTTCTGGTCACTGCAGTTTCACTCATGATTCGTCACTATTTGTTTCTGGCTTTTGGCTCAGTTATTTCACAATCAATTCGCAGTTGATCGAGCTTACTTCGAGCCAATGCTCACGAGAACTAAAGCTCAGTGAGGCTTTATGTAAACACGAAAATAGTAAGTGCTGGCTATAATGCTCTTCATATTTTTGAAACAATTAGATCGAGTTTTGAACTAACTGCCTAATCCCTGCCATATAAAGACGCAGAATGTCAAAACCTGTGTTAAATTGGCGTATGCTTTCTCTGCAACATGTATTAATGTCCGATAGAAACAAAGTAAATGAAATGTCGCCGTTATATTCGCCTTCCTATACAACACTAGAAACAACACATACAATTGTAGTAAATTCACTCGCGTGTTGTGTTGACTACTATATTAAAAATACCCCGGAGGGCAATGGAGACTAAAATATCCACGCATATTGTTTTAAACATTGATAAAATAAATAGGCTCGTTATAATTTTCAGGGGTGACAAATTTAATAACTCGTCTCTTTCGGAACGAGAGAACATGTTGGCCTCAAATTAAAAAAAGTTTACGCCCCTTTTTCCCAATTAATTTTTTCGCTTATAACGCCTCATATACCATGTTATAAAAAATCGTCGTTATAAAAGTGGCCCTGCAATTTTTTCGTTATGTTTGTAGCAACAGGAGTTGTGTAATTTGATGTACAAAACCAATAAACTTTTTCCAATTTCTCGAAATCGCCAAAATAATACGAGTTAGGGTTTTTTGCTCTTCATAAACATTTCTATCCGGGTGCACAGTAATAAAATATTGTGCCTTGGCATTTAATGCAGTTAACTGTTGCAAATAAAACGCACGTAAATTTTCCATTTGAAAACCATTTGTGTTAAAATTTTGCAATTGCGTAGGTATCTTGAAATTTTGTGAAGACACAAATTAATACTGTTCACGTAAATAAACTTTATTTGTATATCACCATACCATTAAAAAAATTTTTCCCTGATTAGATCACAGCAAACCAAATGTACTAGTCACCATGAAATCTTGCTTATCCATGTACTGCACGACTAGTGACTAAGCCGGTGTCTGTTTTGAAACTGCCTATACATTCAGGTATCACTGTCTCATTTAAACTACCTTCTTATTCAAGCGTTAGAGAACATTAATCACTTTTTCACTGGCTGCTGCCTCGTGGAAAGTCAATTTTACTGTTGAAAGCGTTACGTTAGAATCCATCTCTGTTTTCAGGTTGCTTATCTACAATTGTATTGGAACTATCCATCACGGATCGCAATACGCATACACTGGACACCAAATAAGCATTTACAATAGTAGTTAAAGGTTTGAAGACACTGTTGTTTCCACATGGATCCTTGAAAATATAATGTTTCTTTAAAATGGTCTGCTATCAAGGCACCCAACACACAAGTGAACGCAATTGAAATATTGTCCAAACGTGAAAATAATGCAAACGTTCAGTCATACGATGTTAATCCTTCTCAGATAATGTTCTGATTCCGAAATTTCTACAAAATGCCACAGACAGGGTTTATTCTAATTTTTTTGTTGTACTTAAAAAAAAATAATTTTGGGAAAGTAGTAGCCAAAAATTTGTATTATATAGGTACAAGATATTTTTTGTAGAAATTGTAATATATGTATATATATTTGTAATATTACAAAATGAAGGTTTAAATTTCAACTTACATTGTTGAGTTGAGCAAATAAAATTCTACATATTCATTATAATCTCGAAAACAACGTTTATGAAAAAATAAGACAGAAAGGGAAAAAAAACTTTCCAGTTGTATTCAAGAAGGAAGTAAAATAAAAGTCCTTTTCCGGCACTGAGGCTGGAACCAACACGTAAGCACTTTACCACACAACCATTTCGTCTTACAGATCTTGGTTACCTTTGGTGGTTTTATTCTATTGCATCAATTTAAACAAGAAGAAAAATAGCACACCTTGGGAAAGATTGAGGTTAGTGAAGAAGAGAACTGCTGCACTTCTGAATGACGTTATGTAAGCAAATGGATAGAACAGATACACAGTTAAACTTTTATAAATGTAGAATATATTATTTTATGAATGCTTGCATCATAATGACAGTTATTGACGTTGCAAATCTACAAATTATCATTACAGTACGTTCGGCTTGTTTCAAAAAAACCTTGGCAAGGAAAATACACACAGTAGAGTTATCATTTTAGCTTTATCTTTCCTTAGGGGGAAAAGGCAATAAAAATGTTTACACTTAAAATAGCGCTAAAATGATACTTTTTACCCCAATCAAAAAATTATTATTCAATATCACGTCATTCGCAAATTTAAGAGAAATTATTATTACAGAATGTACAGGTGTGTTACAAATACGGATCTCGTAACGTTACGAAGAAAAAAAACTATGGATATTATTGTATTTTCGCAAATGTTGGTAAATGTACAAAGAACTTCTCAATAAACAAAAATAAAAGAATTACAATGTTTAAGTTATTAAAATTGATGGTGACTAATCTTTACTGATCAAACAATGCAAACTGATAGGGTTATCACTTGTCAATTAACTGTCCTCAATATCTCTAACAGGATATGTACACTAAGGCATCACGCGCTTGGGTAAAGAGATAGGACTACAAATAATTTTTTTACATGACCTCAGACATAATTAATTATATTCACCCAGTCTCATCAAGTAGTTCGGAACCTGCTTTAAATTGGAATGTCCCATATTTGTTAGACCAGACCTATTGTAACTTCCAAAAGATAAGTCAGAAAATATTTACCGCTCAAAATTAATAAATAATTTTAAGGTAAAATAACTTGCAAACATAGACCTAACATGAAAAATAAAAAAGAGTATCTTAAAACTTTGTAAGCGATGCTTCTCAACATTATAATTTTCGGAGAAATCGAAATCTGAGACAGAAATATATGTCAGTCTTTGGATTACTTTCGGCAGAACAAATTTTACTCACATGTACAACGAAATTTTCTATATTTGAAGTTGTTTCATAAGTAAATTACTTTAAATAAAGTTTATAAAAAAAATTTATTGAGAGATAAAACATGTAATGTGTAAAATCTAATTGGCGAATATCGTAGTAGTTGAATCCTACGAGATAGGTGACAGAAGGAAGTACAGAGCCACATATTTAACACGCATATTCGGGAAACATAAGTGTTAAGTTGTAGCTACACGAATATTCGCCAGACAGTAATTACAAACAAGGACGTCACGTGTAGATTACTGCTTACCAATTTACCTGTCTTCCAACATTTTCACTATAAAATAGAATGCACTTACACTTCGAAAAACACATGTTTCCAGCGCAATTTTGAATGGACAAAAGGAATCATTTAATTTGTTTACGAAAATAAACCTGGGTATATAAGTTTGAATATATCTGCATTCCCCTTTCTACACTCCAGCTCTGGAATGGCTGTACATAAAAAACTTAACCCAATGTGTATAATGAGAGGATACGTTCAAAGGATCTCCTAAATTGAAACTGGCGACTGCGAAATTTATATTCTGACCTCGAGCCATGAAAAGTGAATAGAGTTATGGGTTGACACGATATTTACGATGTCTGATTATACGTCAGGAAGACCGATTAGTGATGGTATGGGGACGAATTGCACCATAATGAAAAATTTCAGCTTAATTTATGTAACCAGCAACACGGTAAAAAATATCTGAATTTACACAAAAAAGATGTGGTATTTTACTTTGTATGTGTCATTTTGGAAAACAACTACAGTATCTGTAATTGTTAACAAATGTTTTTACGACTGCAAAAAGGCCTATAAACATCGTTTCAAAACACACGAATGTATAGATTTAATAACGAGAAAGTTGGTGTTAGATTACACATTTAAAGGTAAGTGTAAAAATATGACATATTGTACTAAACCTCTTCATTTTGCATTTTATTACTGCACTGTCATTGTATTAACACACTGTTATCATGGCAATAATGCATGTTCCATATTGCACTTTTCCAAAGTGTGCAAATTTATATTAAGAGCTTAACCAGAGGTACCATTATCAGGTACTAATAAAGAATGAATTTGCGTACGTAAACTAGGGTGATTGAATAAGCAGCCGAAAAACTGTTGCTTTATTTAATGACCGTGCGAAGTGTTTGGTTTGGACAGTCCAGTCGTCCCACGTACCACATACAGTTCCAAACATATTATTCGTAAAGGGTCGTCGTCAATCATAAATCATGAGTTGCTGGGGGTATTTCGTTACGAAACTTGAGTACTACTCTGAGAGTGACAGGTTCTAATCATATTAAGACCGCAAGTTTTCCAGGTTCTGAAAACTTGTGAGAGGATGGTCCAAGGCTCCACTAGTTCATAAGTGTACGAGAGTTTATATCGCGTAATTTATGTGTATTTTTTTGGAAAAGCTACATAGTAATATCTGCCGTATTGTAAAATTATGCAAGCATTAAAATATGCCCTTTCTCTTGTAGTGGTGTTATTTGACTCAACAGCCTGTATTTATACAAGCACAGTGGCTTGATTAATTTACTTATTTTAATGGAATTTCTACTATGGCGCAAACGTAAAAACGCATGAACATAGTTGGTGTAAAATTACACGGACTTTGGTGAAAAATCTGATGCCTTGCACATTTTGTGTAAAACTACACTTCTTTACAGTTTGAAAGAATCAAGTTACATGGTCACAGTAAGCTTTTAGTTTGTACTGCAACGATATAGTTCGATGGACAAAAGAGAAACTGATGTGCAGTCTAACACTGACCTAGCCCACTAGCAGTGCGGAATAATGTCTTGCAACTAGTCGGCAGATCGAGCCAGTTGAGTGGTCAGCACGCCAAATTGCACAACTACATGTCGGGCACGATTTCCGTTGGTTATTAGCAACGATTTTAAAATTTTGAAACGGAGTAGTGCATTCACTCGATTTTCTATCTGAATTCCATATTCTGTCTCATACTTAATGTATGACGGACTTCTTAATGTGGTACTTAAGAAGCCTGGAACTATGTGTTTGTTATCTCCATTCTATGGTGTACACATAGCACAGCATTGATTTATTTGAAACAACTTAGTTTACTAACATATGAAGCACGTTCACTCTTCCTGCCAGAGATGACGGAATGAGGTACGCCCGATTAACGTGGATTTCCTCTAGCTAACCTAGCTTTTCACCAGACAACAAAACACTCATGCTTGAGCTTTCAAATGCTCCTTAATCTCTCCCACCTCATTTTCATGTCTCTTCAATCACCCAGGGCAATAGTGATCCGTTCAGGTCCACTCTTCCACCCCCACTGTGTTACCGCTCCCTGCGTTGGCCTGTCGCTGTCGTGAGTAGAGGGAAAAACCAACTGGACCTCTCTAACGTAAGCATACAAGAATGAGCACTAGTAATTGCATAGCGTTTATCACATGGACATGCCGGTATAGAAAGTGCTGTGTTAATTTTTTTCTCATATTAATATGTTTCCTTTATTACAAAATATAGCGATTTTCTTCACTCAGCGAAGAACAAGTATAAAGTAATGACAATAAAAAAAAAATATTAATCACTACATATCAATCACACCAAAGAGACGGCGAATGTCTGGGGAATTTCCGTGGTCATTCAGAGGATCAAAATTTTATTTCTCGGTTAGCGTGAACAGACTAGATCATACATTTACAGTTACAGAAGTTTGAGTTACACGTGCTCTTTCCTTTTTTTAGAATTAAAATTTTTCTAGTTGATATGTACATTTATAATGAGACCATCCATCAGCAAACTCTCAAAATCTGGATTCTGTGATAAAGAGAACACTGNTTGATATGTACATTTATAATGAGACCATCCATCAGCAAACTCTCAAAATCTGGATTCTGTGATAAAGAGAACACTGGAGTCAACAGTAATAAAATTAGGAAGGGAATGGACTTATAGTAGATTATGATAGACATACAAACCAAGGAAAGAGCGGAGACTAGGTTATAAAAAATTCGATCCGATTTTTCGGGTTAAATACAATGCACAGCACTAAAGACCCTTTCACGCGATCGAAGATCTCTTAAAATGNTCGATCCGATTTTTCGGGTTAAATACAATGCACAGCACTAAAGACCCTTTCACGCGATCGAAGATCTCTTAAAATTTTCTTCAAATTGATTTGAATTATATTCCTTAAATGCTGTGTGATGTCACTTGGACAACTTTATCGCGGCCATTTTATCTTTCAAGCCATTGAATGACTTAAATTCCTTCAAATATTTCCATTTCAAAATGTTCTAAATTTTCTTGTATCAAATTTTTCAACAAGCACTCACAATTATTAAAACAGTATAAATAGTCTATAAAGTGTGGCGTCTTAATTTATATGTATTTAAGATACAAAAATATTTGCGTATATTTATTTTATGTAAGGTAAATATATCAGCTTAGAAAAAGATTGTTTCATTTGATTTTTAACAAAAAAAATTCGCGTACTGTATGGTTTGTAGACTTTTAAAATAAAGCTACTAAACTTAATTATNTTTGATTTTTAACAAAAAAAATTCGCGTACTGTATGGTTTGTAGACTTTTAAAATAAAGCTACTAAACTTAATTATACCTTTTTAACTCAAATATTTGCGAAACATTTTTAAGTTGCCATTGCTANTAAAATAAAGCTACTAAACTTAATTATACCTTTTTAACTCAAATATTTGCGAAACATTTTTAAGTTGCCATTGCTACTTCAATATTTATTAAATGTGTGGAAATTCTTTCAAAACTTTAAGTAATAATTCCATTTCTATTGAATTCAATCCATAAAAGTGCATGTGAACTTTTTTTATATTCAATACGTTGAATTAAATTGGTTGTATTCAATGAAATATTTGATCGTGTGAAATGGTCATAAGTCTCCATTTAACACCTCCCTAATATTTAAAGCATAGTAATTTTGCATTCCGTTTTTCATGCTTATATTTGTAGATAACGATTAAGTTATTTTCGTGAGAATAATAATTTTATTACTAATTTTATAAATTATCTCTATAAAACGATTTCAACAAAACTATATTTATGTTTAATAATTTCTCTGGCACTGAATTAAATCATTTTGTTTTACACCGCGTTTAGGACACATGCAAGTTCATATTATGTACTACATACTTAATAACACAAGTGCTATGTAATGAAAACAAAGAGTTGCTAGTTGCATATCCGAAATGGCGGTATAAAATTGTTATGCGCTTGCAGTTACTGTGCCAAAGCGATTTTTAAAAATATTTATCTCTGAATTACTTGCCAATGCAGCTGTAAACAAAGCGACGTTGCGAAAAGGTTTTGAGTGCTACAAGTATAATTTAATGTTATAGGAAATAAAGTTGTACGTGACAGAGAGTGTACAGACGTCGTGCGCTTAGCGCCAGTTTTCTGGCCTATCTTAGGAGGCAAAAACTTACCAAGTTGGTACAAGCAATAATGAAAATAACTTATTTTAAATGAGGGATTTTCTCCAATACCTAGACACAAGTATTTAAATGTTCAATTATTGAACCCGTTTAAGCGTTAAAGCCAAGTATCATTGCATTCCAGCACCGCTCCATTCTAGGGTTTCATTTCTGTAATGCCCGGGGATGACGGTCACCTACGGGTTCCAGCTGGAAAGACCGTCACTAGGTGGGTGTCACCTTGCCCTGGGTGCACTCCCCACAAGCCATTATTATTATTATTGCAAAAAGTTTGTACTTAATAAAGAAACAATCAGATCGCGAGCACAGGCGCCGCTTGTGCCGGTGTCGCAGGCAATCCTTCATAGAGAAACACAGACGTTAGCTGTCGAAATAGGACTCGCCCTTCTCGTAGAAGAACGACGAAAGGTTATTCCGAAATACGACTCACATTAGTGTGATGTCTTGCAATGCTGATAATGCCAGAATGAAGCAACAACGTTCGTGGTATTACAGCAGCTGAGGTGCTGCACGGTGGCGCCTTCGCATCACCGTTCGTCTACTTAATTAATGCACACAACCGAACTGTGCGGCTGTGAGAAGTGCCAAGATATCACTTAACAGCCGCTGCTAGTGCAGACAATCTGAAGGTAACCTCGGCGGAACCAATCACTCAAACTGCAGTACTCTATAAACCTTTAAGTGTCTAAAAGTGGCCATTTATTATTTAGCCTTTATAAATAATTTGTTACACTACATACTACAATTGGATAGCATCTAAAAAAATTTTTTTTATAAAATAGAATGTAATTATGAAAATTTAAAATTAAATGTGTTCTACAAATCCTGTTATAAAATATTTTACATTTAATATAGCCTATTTGGCTACAGCTAAAATAACTTCTGACGTCAACAGCATTGAATTAAAATGGTTCTTAATAGTTAATTTCTTTGTTTACCTTAAGTTTTATTTCTAATTTCGTGGTAATTATTTAAATCAAAACTATCAATGACCCTTTGAATAATCTTATATGACCAAAGTGTTGCATGTGAAAGAAAAATTTAAATAACATCAAAGCATTCATTTGACTTCAAGAAACCGATCAGCTGGAGTGAAAATATTGTTTTCAATTAACTTTGTGCAATGTGTTTGCACAAGTTATAAAGCTGAAATTCTCGAACTAACGCTAAAAAAATCGTAGATATTTACATATCAAATTACTTCTGGTAATAGATTGAAATAATGTATTCAATTATCTGTAACTACAAGAAAAATACGTTGACACGTGAACTTCGATGAACGAGTGAGTAGCAGTTTCACACTACCATGACAACCCATTCCATTCCCGTAAATACCACCTCTTTGATATTTACGGCCCTATGTCCCTGCGGCTTGAAAGCCCAGGAGTCCAACATCCAAGTTACCAGCCTTACATCTGTCGCTACTGCCAGTACTCAACTCAGTCTGATGAGCTGTTACTTGTAGTTGGTGAGTAACGCCAGCAGAAAAGTGTGAGACAGGTAAGATATCCAGGTGTGCCACGAGGAGTCATATGAGTTGTCTCGTGACACTTCTCAAGACCATCAGACGGATACCAAAGGACATAAGGACCACCACTTATTTTCGCTTCTGTGTATGTGTTTCTTTTTGTGGTATAACCGGATGACGTGAAGATCAATAAACACACTGCTGCAAACGCTGCACATAATCCTCACAAGTATTTTCACTTCTCTTCTAAATCCCCTCTACGGTCGAAGGAAAAAAAGTGGAGTACTTGTAATATATCCTCAGGTAAGACGCCCATTCACCGATTGGGTGGGTTTCTAAGACAACACTACATCAACTCCTTGTCAGACGATATCGGGGCATTTCGATTTACTGAAGCCGAGGAGGGGGTGAGAAAACCGCGTTACCCGCACCTCGGCTGCACAGATCTTGCATCTTAATTAATTTTACCGTTGTATGTTAATTACCTCTGCGGCGGAGTTGGTGAAGGGTAGAGGGAGGATGAGAAAATACCACAGTTAGCTGTATCATGATGGGCGAAGAGGGAGAAAAAAAAAAGGGGGGGGGGCGGATGTGAACAATGTTGTGGATATGGTAGTTGCACCACTCTCGTACACGTTTCTTCGCGTTCCTCTCTCGACAAAGAAAGTTGCATAAACCAAGTAATTGACTGCGGAGAGGGTAAATGAGCAAGTGAAGGAGGGTTTGATTGGTGGAGGGACTTGGGGTGGAGTAAACTGTAACCAGTGCTCGCGTGAAGCTCGCTTTGCGGGGAAATTAGAGTTGTCGGGAGAATGGGTAGTCAAAGCGGTCCGGGAACCAAGTAGAATGACGGAGAAAAAAAATGTTGAAACAGGGGAAGGGGGAGGGGGTTCGTAGACGAAGAATAAAGCACGTTCTCGCGAGACGTTCGAGAAAGCGAGAACGGCTAAAGC
>NQII01013072.1:0-21981 GCA_002778355.1 Clitarchus hookeri
CATTATTCTATTTTTAACTTATCACTGTGACACTTTTGTTGGTAAATATTATGAGTTCAATTCAATATTTTTATCAGACAGTTTGATATTTCCTTGATTGTTTAAATTCTAATTGATGGTAGAAATTTGATCATGGTCTTATTTTAAGGTAATTATCTGCCTGTAAATTTTCTGAATTTTAAAGTANAATTGATGGTAGAAATTTGATCATGGTCTTATTTTAAGGTAATTATCTGCCTGTAAATTTTCTGAATTTTAAAGTAATTTTTAACATTTTAATGACACAGATTTATATAACGACTGGATTTTATTTCATGTGATTTCTGCTTGTCAAACCAGATTATTACATGCTGATAACGTAGCTTCTAAGGGATCACTAATTTTAACTTCTTGTAGATAATATTGAATTATCAGAGAAATATCTTATCCTTGATANTAGCTTCTAAGGGATCACTAATTTTAACTTCTTGTAGATAATATTGAATTATCAGAGAAATATCTTATCCTTGATCTTCTTAATTAGGAATGGATTTCGCATGAACAAGCTCTGGGACTCTCTCGCTAGATAAGATTGCAGTCAGTAGTGTAAAAGTTACTCCTAAAGATTTTATTTAAATTTTTTGTAAGACTGCTTATCGTATGGAGGAGAAACACTGTAAGTTTAGTAAATATGTGCAGGCTATTGAAGAGGCCTAAAAGCACTAGATTTATTAATTTTAGTGCAATTTTCAAGACTTCGAGATTAGGCCTATGAACGCTTGGGACTCCTCGGCCATGGAACTTGAAATAGTGAATCTGTACAAAAATAAATGTTCAAATATTGGATAGTTATAAAAAAAATAGCGACTTTTTTGAAGAAGACATGGTAGACCCACAAAATTTTTATAAATGGATTTTGCATAGCTTACCTGTTTGATATTTACGAGGGCGTAATGATACAATATGCAGAACATCGAAAATGAAATAGATAAAATACGAGGAGTTTGGCCACTTTGTTTACATCAGACACCATGTTGCATAGCTCTGTAATGCTGTAGTACAGTAAACAAATGCGAATCAGCAGTTATCTGTTTGCTGTGAATGTGTAGATGTTACCGTAGGTTAGTCGGATGGTAAATGCAATACAGTGCGCTTCACAGCGAGTGGAGTGTTGCTGCGCGCCTGAGTTGTGACGTCCGAAACTGACAGTGTGAATGCTTGTGATTTATGAATGGATGGTGCAAGTACGAGTGCTTCTGTACTTAACAGTCGTCTATGTGGAGGGTGTTACCTGGATGATAGCCAGTTTATTGAATTAATGTTGTTTTGGCCTACCTAGGTGAATAAATTCACATACGTCTTGCATGTTTTATTATGTGTAATATAAGTATGTGGCAGGATTTTTCATTTTGTGGTATGGAATCAACGGTTTGTGTATTTCTGCGTGTGTAGCTATTTTTAATGTAGCAAACCTAACCGATTTCAACCTAATTTCACAATATGTAATGCACAGGTTTTGTTTGCACTGCAGCATGGTGAAATACGGTATTATTTGATGGCAACCAGTACCCTTTATTTACACATCCTGATGTTGGGTAATGTTAGGTTAGGTCTTGTGGCTTTTAACATATTTACATACGAAATATAATGATAAAATACATATTTTACACCACAATTTCCCTGATATATATATATATATATATTCTGTACCATATAAGAAGGCCACTTTTTGACAGCTTGGTGAAAGAAGCACCACTGTTTACATGTGACTATGTATCCTTCCGCCATCAGCTGGTCCGTCAAGTCGGGCTGTCTTTTTATCAACATGTTGTCAGCTAATCCACTTCTCATTGTACTGTAATGCTAAACAAATTTTAAGATATTTTAAGACTGACATCTGTCTAAAAAAAATAAGTAGTTTATAAAAGTAAAAATATAAAATGTTGCAAATAATTATATATTTGATAACTCTTTTTTAATTTGTCCGAGATAGTGAATTTGGGTTACCATTTGCGAGACGGTCTCTTGTATCTTTTATCACACTTAGGACGTTATAGCTAATATATTCGAGTTGGAAATATGTGACGTGGAATAATGTTACAATTGCTTAACAGCTATTCACATGTGTCTCACTTTCTACGGAAACAAGGAGATGGGTTTCGAGAGAACAATATGGTGTATTATATACGTAGACGAACGATTACCGGCCGAATATAAATTACTTGTACTCCAAATCGTCGTACATGAAATATATGTTACTTTAAAAAATATGCAGAGCTCGTGGGAAAATATAAGCATTGGCATCTGTTTGTAAATTCGTTATATATCGTGCAGGAAAGCGATTCATTTCTGGCTGGTAATACCTCACAAAATATCCGACAGATAGCGTGCACAGCACGTCACAGCGAAGTTTGAGCAACACTTTTTTGGTCAATAGATATTTTTAAAGTTGATAGTTCTTATATTACGGGCTGGAAATGTATTTCAAATTCGTGTCGTTTCGTTAAATTATTAAAAAAAATAATTCAACAATATTATGCAATATTTCTGTATGCTTTTGGAATTAATATCAAAGATGTGTTGAAAGCGAGGTTGGAGATGGATGATACAATGTGAAAAAGTGTTCTGAAGTTAGCACAACTTCAGAAAACTTTTCCACATCGTATCGTTCTATTGTACATTTAATTTTGAACACCTATACATAACTAGATTATCACGAAGTTTAGTTTTTAACACTAACAACCATTGTTTTTTGACCTTGTAAAATAAAATGTATTAATAAATCTAAGAACTCTTTCTTATCTGCGTAGTTTCTGCTTTTCTGATGTGCATCGGCAGTGCATTCAGAATAGCCAACGTAATTTTAACTTTTGTTCGTTCGTGCATCAGTTGATACAGAATTTTGTAAATGGCACTTTGTTTGTTTCATATACTTCAAATTGCCACTCACTGAATGTCAGAAAGTGGCCTTCTTATACGGTATGGACCATAGCCTACCCCACTATCGTATTTATGGTTTGTATTGATTTGTGGTGTGTATTTATTTGAAATATAAAAAAAAAAATATAACTGAATTCAAATTAACTTCTCAATATGTAACACATATGTTTTGTTTGCACGGCAGTGACGAAATACAGTATTATGTGATGACAAACAGTACCCTATATTTACATATCGCGATATTAGGTAATTTCCGTTTAGGTCTTCTGCATTTAATGTATTTACATACAAAAATATAATGATAAAGTACATGTTTTACAAATATTTTACCTTACAATTTCCCTGCTCTTCATAGCCCTTCCCACTATCGTTTTTGTGGTTTGTAAATATAATATATTAATGCCCCTAGTATATTCTTGTTCTTCTGTGTAGTTAGTAGAGTAGAATTATACCACTTTTCGTGATTTTTCTTTTATTTTCGGAAATGTCGCTTTTCTTTAAAATTACCAAATATTGCACTTGAGTTAATTGAACAATTTAATTGATTCCATCAGAAGAAATGTCTACTAAAATATATCTACAAGAAAAGATAGTATAACCCATAGATACTTATATTGAGTCTTTGTGACACCTAGCTAATAGTGATGGAATTTTATTTAATCAAGTTCCCAGTTTAATAAGAACTTGTTTCTTGAACAGTTTTCTCGAGAAGAAATGTTATTAACTGGAATAATTAAATGCTGTCTTTGAAATTCATTGCTTTGGAGAGAAAGACACTATAAAGTTTTTAAGCTCTTAGAAATATCAATAACCGATGCATATTCTTATTCAGTAAGAAATATATTTGGAAATGATTATTTCTGATAATTTTAGCTGTTCATATGTGTCTAATGTTGAATTGTCTGATAATTTTTACGGCAATAATAAATGTCGACTTCTAATCAGTGTACGCCAGTATGGTTTGTGTAGATCTGGAATTTAATTGTTGTTTTAAGGTGATTTAGTTGTATTGCAATTTTGATATGTTTTGTTAAAGCATGTTTCTACTCCAGTGGCAAAAGTAATTTCAAAATTCTCTTCTACTTACCTTTCGAGAGAATTATGATTTCTGATAATATATGGTATTTCACACAGTGTGCAATGTGGTGTTAATTGATGACAAATTGGTACTAGAATTTTAATTCTGCAAAATTCTCCTGTGTGTCTGGCAGCTCCACAGAGTAATTAATTGTATCTTATGCACTAGCTTCTCTTTCACACAAGTAGTAATTTACACTACACAGATAAAACTTCTAATTAAATTTCTACTCATATTTGTAAAACAAAATTGATGATTTTTGGCTGTTGAGTAATGTGTCTTCTTCAGTGAAATTTGCCCTTTTTACATCATTATGTCAAAGGTACAAACATATTTCACATACTGAATTTAGAAGAGTGAAGGCGATGTACGATGTTTCGTGACTGCTGATTAACATATATACAGCATTTTAATAAATTATATGTGCAGTAAATTCATAACGAAGGTAACCATATTTCATTATAATAGCATTAAATATCGAACTGCTGAGTACTTAAGTGATGTAAACTTACAGTTGGAAGTTAAAGCAGATAAAAAGTAACAATAACCTAAGTTTTCTTGAAGTATCCCTTAAATAACATCTTTGAGATTTTTGTAGTTATAAAAATCTGAAAGTGCATGCAATGGTTAGACAATCTTACTGTACCATTTTAAAAAATTTGATTTAACTTTTTATTAATTTTTATGTATAGTGTTGAACAAATTCATTATATAAGCTTTATTTTAATTGGGGATATTATTTTATTTCATTTATAATTGATTTTGAAAGAGTTAATTAATCAATGAATCCATTCATTTTAACTTGTTGAGGGTTTTCTTGCATTCGCGTTTTTCCGGCCTTGCAGCCTTACAAAATACGCTTCAGCCAAGTTGTCAACACATTTCCAGGCAGTTAACTGCACATGTGTTTTCTTTCAGGATGTGTATCTTAACATGCCACCTGAGCGGACGGGGACAGTAATGCGGACGTCGTCCAGCGACTATATTAAGAAAAGTCCGAATATTACATAATATTCCTATTTCAAATAGAATAGGAGTCAGCTCACTGGGTGAGCACAAAGTCACAGTTCTCAGGATCGTGGGCCAAATGACCACATGGCTGCATCCCCTGACACACATGGTACACATTTACAGGAAAACGTAATATATATCTGGGGTATTCCAGTTCCCCAACATGCCTTAACATTACCCTTTTACCTTATATATTAGAACGATGCCTCCTTGAGGTATCGATGTCTTCCTGGATAGGGCCAGGGCCTGGAATACAACACTAAATGAGAACTCACAAGTTTCGGTTTACTCAAGTAAATTGTATTGCCGAATAGAGTACACAGTTACATGTATACAATGCAAATTAGAGAGGACCTGACTCACAAGGCCTACCAGCGGCTGTTACTGTACACAAAAGACCAAGAATAGCACAAAAACTTACAATAGTAATTTAACCTCTGGGGTGGGTAAATTGAGCTGATGGAGGGTGCTGCGAACATGGGGAAGACTGTTGATAAACTAAATCAAAGTTATAGTAAATGATGTTAACCTATTGCAGTTAAGTGTTTAGAACAAAGTATAGAAGTCCCCCGCGAAGNTGTTGATAAACTAAATCAAAGTTATAGTAAATGATGTTAACCTATTGCAGTTAAGTGTTTAGAACAAAGTATAGAAGTCCCCCGCGAAGCGATGCATGTGCAGCACCTAAGACCCGTGGAATCAGACTGCCGGAGATGGTGCGAGCGAGCAGTGTGCTTGCCAAGAACTCGCTCCACTATACGAGGTTATTTAATTAACTGACCTCATTAACATAGATATTCAAACATATACACATAAACACTGAAACGTTCTGAGCGAGTTTTCTTAGTGCTACAGAGAGTTAAGAGATGTTAATTAAGCACTAATTTAAATACAAAACATGATTATGTGCATCCTTGCAGAGCACATGGGGAATACAGGACTGTTAAATTTTGGGGCACCCTACGACCGGAACGGTCAAGTTGAAAGAAAGAATAATTTTTTCCCACATAACTAATTGGCTTGATTAGACACACAATAACACTCGGAAATATATATAGACTACCTGAAATACCCTAGTCTTGCTACTCTACACCTCATTAATTATGCTTGTGGCATGCTTTATTCTGTGATTACTTCGCAATCCCCTTAGGACGAATTTCACGAACGTGGGCAATAAATTCTAATGATATTTTCCACACATGCTAACACATGATTCCTATCCTAATTACACCGATCTATCTAGGGACACCACAGGCCCACAGTTGGATCACTCGGTATCGGGTCATGACCCGTTCCCAAGTGAACGATGCTGACACATCGGGACGCACGATGTGTGAGTTCCACGGGCCGCACTGGTGCAGCTACTGTAGGCCGATGACGTGATGACAGTGGCCATGCCATACCACGGTGGAGTGGTACACGTCAGGATGATGCATCTGATTGCTATGACTTTTGGCATACACCGTGTAGTACTGCTTGTTATTGCGCCCTAACAGTTACCTCTGTTAGGTAAATAAACGAGATGGTCATTTGAGTCGCATAGTACATGACGATGAGACGGGTGCGTTCCGTTCTCGCCAACACATTTTATCGTGCTCGTGGCATTGCATTCACCTCGGTCTGGTGTTGGCTAGATGGTGTAAGTGACTGTGGATGTGCAAATGGTCACGAGAGCACACATAGAGCCTGGTTCAAGTCAAGAGCAAGAGAAGTTTGACACTGGTGTTAGTATATCAGCTGTAGTTGCTGTAAACTGACTGAGATTATTGGATGAGGTGATTATAAAGAAACAGGGTGGCTATTATCATCAAGAAACCCCTTGAAAAGTCTGAGAATTCCATGTTTCTGGAAAAGTCGAGGAAATATCTGAGAAATGTATGTAAGGTCAGGGAACTCTCATAATGTGTTTAAAAATGTGTTTGAATAAAAAAAATTCATTTTAGACTTCTAGCACTTTTACTACACATCAGCTTATGAACTTAACTAAGCATTATTTACATTTATTCCATCTATGTAGGAAAATTTAAAATCTTAGGGGTAATATTTTTGCATTGTGACATAAGAATTATTATAATAATTTTCTTGACTGCATTTTTTATAGGCATACAGCATTAATTGGCACAGTGTAAAATGTGATTTTAGGAACCAGTTTAATATTTAAAAATATATATATAATAGCCTAAATAATAATTTTATTACTTGTAGTTCTCTGTAAATTCCTGCATTTTTAATGTAATGTATTTGTATTACGACTTCGTTTCTGGCACTGAGATAGCAAGTATTCAAAATCTATAATTTTTTTATTCATAACTTTCTACATCTTTTTTTTAAATAGTATTATTACAGAATTTGTATTGCACAGAAAGGCATCTATAAACAAAGCTATATTAATGCAAAAAAAAAGTAATTTTTGAGGTACTTATCTTAACTACAATCTCATCAGAAAGTACGTTATTCATTACAATTTAATGGAAAGTAGTGATTGCACTATTAACATTTTTGCAGAATTTAATGGTCGTTATTAATGTATTTTCATTACAAGGTAAGATTTGTTTGGGGGAGGGAGGGATATGAAGACAAGGGAAATTGTGGGGTAAAAACATAAAAAGCATATTAAAAAATTAAAAATAATTGTTACCACACAGATGTTAATTTNAGGGAAATTGTGGGGTAAAAACATAAAAAGCATATTAAAAAATTAAAAATAATTGTTACCACACAGATGTTAATTTTTATTTATTTAAATAGAATAGAAAACAGATTTCACAAAAGAACTGCGCCACTCTGCTTCCCAAAGTGCGAACGAAGCGAGTGCGAAAGGCTACACCCATTTACCTGCTTCGTTTATTTCACCACAAAATGCAAAATGAAAGGTTGCAATAACTTCGGGAAGCAGAGTGGCAAAGTTTTTGCGTGAAATCTCAGTTATATATTCTATTTAATAAAATTAAATAATTTACACCACTGCATTAAGAGTCCTTTAATTGTTTAATATAATTCTTATGTATTTACTGTAAAGTTTTCTGGTCTTCATAACACTCCCCTTATCAAAATCTTACCCTGTAATTAAAATACAATAATGCGACCCTGAAATTATGCATCGGATCGCCTACTTATTTATTAAAAGAGTTACCTCTTCTAATAAATGAGTAGGTTGGTCTCTTGAGTTACTTAATCCTTGTTGGCAAGAAGGTGCGATTTCCGTTCTTGTCAACCTGCATTACTCACTCTTGGCCTGATGTGGTTGGTGCGGCCCGGTGTAGCTGGTACAGTTGTTCTGACTGCGGTGATCAGAAAGGGCACAATAAGCTCATGGATGCGTGGTTCACATCAAATGGCCCCTGCTCTGGTGACCACTTGACCGAGCAGTCACCCATAAATGTACCATCACCCCATCAGACGCAACACGCGGTGGGTGGCTTCACCTTGCAGCGTGGCCTCAGTGCATAATGCCCGTGCCTCTGGGAGCTGACTCTGGTTGCTGCTGGGGGTCAGAGTGCTTACTCTGGCGAGGCTGACATCCCTGGATGTAATACATGCTAGGCGGATCAGGCAGTGTAGCTGCTTGGAGTGGCGGAGAGGAGTGGTGGACCCCTCATCCTTGGACTCCTCTTCGCTGCTGCTGCTGCACTGTGGATGTCGGAGTGATGTGGGTGCTGTCGAGGGGGAAGGAGAGGGCACCGACGAAAGGCTGTGAAATCCCGTTAGGCTCCCCCCATTGCTTTGGCCGACATTCTCTGGTCTGAGGTCCTCCGCTTGTGGTTTTGCTGAATGCACTGCGGTGGAGTCGTCGAGAGAGCTGTCCTGTGGGTAGCTCTGTTTCATAGGTGTCGCTGGTGAGTCGCCATCAGCGGTATCCCTGGTGATGCAGGGTGTCATGCTGCGGCGGAGTTACCCTTCCAGGTCTGCAGTGATGGGTGCAGTGTTGATGGTTGTGCTAGGCAGCGGTGATCCTTCCTCGGGTACTTCTTCCTCCTCCACGTCCCTTGTGGGCGTAGAAATGCCGGGTGTCATGGTGGACAAGAGGCGCCAGGGAATTTTTCCGTCGCTGCCGGGACTTCTTATCCCTACTTCGCTTCTGGCAGCAATTGGTGTGTTGGTTTCGTGGTACTCGACGTCCTGCTGGTCAGGCGTAGTGATGCTTGCCGTCCCCACTGCCAATCAGATGTCGTCGCGGTGGATGACGGCCCTCGTCCCGCTGTTCAGCCTGATGAGGTATGTGGTGTACCCAAGCGGCTTTACCACTGAATAGGGTCCGCTCCATTTCTGGGCTAACCCAGCCAGAAGTTCTTCATACTGCTGGATATTCTATGCTCCCTGACGTAGACCAGTTGACCAGGTGCCAACCATCGATGTGCTCATGTGGTGGCAGGCATCCATTTCTCAATGTAGTGGTGGTTGGTTTGTTAGCTGCCGATATGTCTGCCTGTCTGCGCTGTCTTCTGGCTGTCCCGTCTTCTGGTTAGCCCGTTCCCTCTGTCTGGCATGAGACAAATTCTCCAGGTATCCCCTGCAGGATCGCTGTTGGAGTCTGCCCAGCTGGCGTTGTCCTTCCCCACTCTCAAGCGTAACTGGGTCTTGAGGTCTTATTTTCTCCTCTAGTTTGGGTTTGACTTTGGGTGGTATGGGGGCGTATGGATTGTATGGGGGCGTACTCCTCTCCCCAATACACAGCTCATACCAGTACCTTCCAGTTAACTGTGTACCATTGTCTGTGAACAATGTTTTCGGGTATCACCAGCAGGGGTAGAACTCATTTTCCAGTGCCCGTGCAACGTTGCATGCCCATGCACTGGAGACTGGGTAGAATTCGGTCTATCTGGAAAATCCATCACTTACGACCAGGATGAACCTCTTCCCTGTGGAAGTGTGGGGGTAGAGACCGATAAGATCTAATAATACCATCTTGACTGGTTCCTTTGGGTTGCTGTTCGGTCACCCTAGCTGCTCTCATGCTTTTGAAGTGGTTGCAGGGGACGCACTTCTACATGTACCTGTGTATGTCCCTGCTTGCTCCTGGCCAGTGGAATTGTGGGCAGACATTCCGGGCCATCTGGGTTGCCCCAGAATGTCCAGCAACATGGCTACTGTGGGTGTGTCTTAGGTCGTGTTCATGTGCTCCCTTTGGTAAATAGAAGCAACAGGTATCATCGGGATACTGCCGACGGTTCTCGATGTGTGTCCTGGATGCGCCACCACTGCTTTCTCTGCTTTCTTGGCCCGCATTTGTGCGCTTGATTTTGAGTGTTGATGACCAAGGTCTTCAGTTTATCGAGCCTGGGTTCCATGTTCTGTGTGATCTCTATGACATTTCAGGTTACCTCCTCGTTGCCTGTTGTCGTTTGCTGTAACACAATTTGTTGTGGAGTGAGTGTTACTGTGGGTTTGTTATGCTGATATGTCTGTGCTGCATGCCTTTGTTTTGGCCGGGGGTAGTGAGCGTCCAGTTCACCTACCCCGCCAGCTTGTTTACCGTCGGTGTTTTCCTGCCAGTGTTTACCTCCTCCAATTGCCTTTTGTGGTTAGGGCATTCGCTTAGCCAGTAGTATTGTTGGTCTGGACAGTACCTGCATTTAAAATGGGGGCATTGACTTTTAATTGCTCCTGTCTGTGTGGCATTAACTGCCGCATTTGGGATAGCTGTTACAGGTGTAGCAAATCGCCTATTCCCCGTTTCCTTGTGAGTTGATTGACTCACCACTTTCGTGCTGTGTCCAGCTGATGGCTGTATGTTACCGTGTTCTGTATTGTGGTCACGAGACAGTGGTTGGTATGGCCCATCCCGTTCCTTGCGGTTAACTTTCTGTTCATTATTAGCCTGGTCTAGCAAGGCTGTGGATCTCATGATCTGATCTACACTGCAATGTTTAAGTGGTACCAGGGCCAATTTTAATTTGGTTTTAACTGGTGACACTATTACTTCCAAAATGTATGTGTCTCGCATATGAGGGTGAAAATTTCTGATGATATTAACTTTATGGGTGGCAAATGTAGTTGGTGTTTCATAATCATCCTGTACCTCTAAAACAGCATGGCTTTGAGCCGGTAATGATCCAAAAGTTGTGTTGAAGTGTGTCAGGAAAGCACTTTGTAATTCGGTCCATTGTATACCATAGTGGTTAATGAACAGTCACCATGTGCGTGCCTCGCCTGACAATTGGCCTCCAATGTAGCTAGGTTACTCTGGTTCACAAACACCATACCAGCCCAATCGTCCTGTGCAGTCGCTCAGGAATATTTGCAGGACCTCGTTGATTTTTCCCGCAAAGGTAGGCAGCGACCGAAATCATGCTGGTGTTGAGCCCATCCCTGTTGTTGATGCCGCAACTGCTGGTGTTGTTGTCTGGCCACCTGGCGTAGCAGAGGCCACACAAAGCCAGGGGTGGTGTGTGACATCAATGGGTTTTCCCATGGTGCTACTTATCCGTCCAGGTCCATTGAATGTGCTATCGATCTGTGTTGATGACTGTTATTTTCTATATCCTCAGTGAGGAGGCATTGCACTGTCACTCACGGAACATTCGCGCACTTTTCACACTGGAAACATCCCGAAATGTTGTTTACCATGTCCTGTAGAGAATGGTCGCACTGTTCGTTCAAATTTTTCTCACAGAATTCGGCCTTGGTTGTCTGTGGTTACTCGCTCTGTTCCTGTGAAGCACTTGGCGTGGAAATTTCTGTGACAAATTACGCACGTTACTGTCCCGTCCCCAATTTCTACACAAAAGATTTGTTTCCCGCATTGACGGATGCGAAGGTTGGTTAATTGTGAATTTTCTAAAAATTGTTCTGTTTGCTGGGAATTTTCTTAAAATTGTTTTGATTGCTGCGAATTTGACAAAAATTGTTCTGGTTGCTGTGCTAGTGTACACTGGCACGCGCGTATTTTCACGAGGCCGACCTTGCTCCAGACAGTTCGGGATCTTTTGCAATCATTGCACAATGGGACTCGTTTCCCATAAGAGGTACTGCTCCAGGCATTCGCGATTCCTTCCCTATTATTTATTTTAATATTTTGCACGAGTCATCTCACGTTTGTGATTTCCCGGTATGGACATCTAGAATCCCGGAATGGATTTAGTTATGTTAATGGTCGCATGCACTTCAGGCATAAAGTTTGTAATTTTCCATTGCTAGTGCACCAATTTAATTTGTAAGCACCCAGTCCCGTTTCGACCACGTGGCTCGGCACGGTTGTCATGGTGACGTTTTCTCTAAAACGTGGATGCCGGCATGACTCACTACACTCCAGCTAGGGAAGAGGAGTGGAGAAAGTCCCTTTATCTCAAAGAGGATGGGTGGGTAGTGGTGGCCGCTACACAATCGTGCCACCCAGGCAGTGTATCACTATGACTCCCCTGCTCAGGAATGAGGGTGGGGGGTGGTCTCTTCCTGCCCAAAAATGGCAGCGCTGAAGGATGACTGCTTCGTTTACTGAAGAAAAATGGCAGTTTGCCATGAAACTGAATTTTCCTCTGTTTGGTCCAAAAATTTTGTTTGAATTAATTTTGCATTTGAGGGCTGCTTATAACTTTTCCCTTTTTGCCGGTGATTGGCTGTGATGAATACTGACTATATAAATTATGTTGAATGATTCATGTTGATATAATTATTGATAGCAAGTCTTGCATGCTACATGAAATTACGACATGATCATTTAATGATACAATTAATACATGAATTTTAATGTGTACTGCTTCCGACGAATTTCTTTGTTACGCTAATGTTCCAATTACTGTTATTAAACCAATTAGAATACTTAAAAAATTATGTGTCATGCTGAGTGCGGATAAAATTTAACACTGAATATTCGACTTTTACTTATTAATGTTTAACGTATTTCGTAAAACATATATTGAACTGTAATAATCATATTGCCCACATTCTTTGTCTATTTTGTTTGATATATATATATTATAAGTCACTGAAAATTTTTATATTTTACGGGACGTGTAAAATATAAACAATTCACTTGTGATTTGGTCTTGGAATTGCCATGTGGGTTGTCTATCAACAAAGCCATGTGTGTTCAGCGTGTTGTTAATAATGTGTGTTCTAGCGCATGTTCTGCGATGTACATAAAGATAATTATAAGTCCTTTTAGAGTTGGGCATGATACATTTACACTACATAACTCTCTAAATTGTAGTTTGTTGTTACTTGCATGAAAACGACTGCCATGGAAACATGATATATTGTGCCATTTCTGAGCTGGTTAAAAATACATTATAGTGTTCTCTGTGCAAGAGAGGTCTATAGCAAACATTAAGCCACGTGGTGTATGAGTACGGGAACATTTACATTGTTTTGATGGTGATTATGTTTTGTGACATGATGATTTCGCTGCACTTGTACTCACATTTTGTTCTTCCTTCTTCTCTTGGTTGGGAAAGCCATATTTGATGTGATTGAGGTTACCCAGGGCTGGTTGAATGTAGAATTGCCCGGTGCCACAACCCAGTGGAGAGTTAGTGATGTGGGTCGATCAGTCGACGGCCCAGGAAGTTCTGCAGTCATCTGTCAGTTTGCAGATGATGGGGTCACGTACCTACTGTTACACTATTTAAACCTTATAACGAGACTGTAGGCCATCTCGTATGGCTGAAAAATACTAGGAAATTGCCGGAGGTACTAAAAAGGGTGTAGTACCCTACATGTCCTGGAGGACAATAAGTAAATACACATTGAACTTTGTAAACTGGTTTATTCACTGTGCTTGATAACGTATGAATAATGATGGAAAATGGACCCAGCACCTAGGCCAGCTGGTGACTTTAGCGTGAAAATTAGCCTCAACTAATGCAGATACGTGGTAGCATTAAGCTCTCTGGTGAGAGTGCGGATGGCTCTCTCCTCAGTACAGCAAAGAAAGATAACAAATGTTCCAGTTAATTAAGTAACTATTGCAGTGAATTGATAACAGCGTAAATTATAGTACCGAGGGGGCTCGCAGAGGGGGCAACAGATGTTGCAATTCTGGTCCGTGTACCTAGACGAACTGAACGAGTCACATCGGTTTCCATAAAAAGTGACAAGAACCGATGTCAAATGCCGAATGGTAAGATATAAAATGAAAACTATGTAATATTATTGTAATGGTGAACATTTTTATAAATTAACTGAAACACATTGGTTATAGCCCCATTGATTAACACATGCATGTTAAGGTGTATGTTGTGAAGGTGACGAGGAGTGTCACTGCACCAAATGACATATTACAAGGATGGAGGCCTATATAGGTAATCTCCCTTTTCGAAAACATAATTGCTCTTTTATAAATAAACCTTAAATACATTATTACATTTCTTGTGAAAAGTGTTTGTATTTCACTTCCTATGATGTATTTGTATTTCACTGGTTAGTGTTGCCAGGTGGTTGTTTCCTGAAGTGATGGACGAGTTCACGTGGGCAAAGGGGTGTGGATTGCCATGCTCGATTTTTCTTAATACAATAAAACACATCCCTGACTGTAGCTGTGAATGAGGTGATGTTGTTTGATGTGTTTGGAAAAATACTGCGCACAACTGGTGACACACTGAGGCTTCGGCATACAAGCAAGTTTGATGCCACTTGGTGGTGCGTCACGTCGTATGTCGTGGTGCGAGCTGCTACGACATAATGATCAATTGACAATGCGCCCAACAACTGTGGCTTTGGGGTAAACACAGTTTCGGATAATCTACTTATTTATTAAAAGAGTTACCTGTTGTCATATATGAATAGGGCGGACTCTTGAGTTGCATAATCCTTGTCAGCAAGAAGGTGCAAGTTCCGTTCTTGTCGACCTGCACTACTCACTCTTGGCCTGATGTGGTTGGTGCGGCCCGGTGTAGCGGTGCAATTGAGGTTACTGCAGCGGTTAGAGTGGGCACAAGGAGCTCGTGGATGTTTGGTTCATGTCATCTTATAAAACAAATCATTCCTAATTGCACAATGATACACAGGCCAAGGATAAAAAACGTTTTTAATCATTTTGCCAGATTCTTATGTTTTCTTGGTGTTCTGAGTCCGAAAATAATAATTAAAAAGTCATAACACCCACCATTTTTTCACATTTGAATATATGAAATGTGAGAAATTCATTTTTTATCTAATATCTGTGCATTTTTATATACTTTATTTATATATTGTTTATTTGCATTTATGTACATTGTAATATAGTTTATATACATTATTAATATACTAAAACATACAATAAATCTAAAATGAAATTAGGTTGGCAGTGGTGGTACGACTGTTTGTTTTCTTTCAGTCAACACAACCTAACTTTTCAGCTTTTTGCCCATGTGCTCTAAGTATGGCTAACCGTGGTTATAAAAACTTTCCTGACAGTTTTTGATATATATGTGGTGAGTTTGTAATTTAAAAAAATGAAAGAAACATTACAGAGTTTGTTAAAAAAAAGTGTACTTGGTATATTTTGGAATAAAACTCGGTCATCAAGAAAAACCTTGGGCTCCACACAAGGTATGCCATGTTTGTGTAGAAGACCTTAGAACATGGTCAAAAAAGAAAAGACAGCTTTTAGATTTGCAGTACCCATGATATAGAGAAAACCAAAAAATCATTAAGACGATTGTTATTTTTGTATCATTGATGTTATTAGATATAACTCCAAAAATAAGAAAGTAATTGTCTACCCTAATATTCCTTCAGCTATTCGGCCAGTCGTTCATGGTCAGGGACTTCCTGTCCCTGAGCCACCACAAGCTATTGATGATGTTTTACTTGATCAGTCCAGTGAAACTGAATCTGATGAAGGTAAACCGGATGATGATGAGCTCCAATGTTCTCCAGAAAATTTAGAACATCAGTTGTTTACACAGTCTGAGTTAAATGATCTGGTAAGAGATTGGGGTTTAACTAAAGAGAAAGCTGAATTGCTTGGCTCTATGCTAAAATAAAAACATTCGTTGGCACCTGGAGCATCTATTTATCAGTATATAACAAAAAATCAACAGTTCGCTAAGTTTTTTTAAGCAAGAACAGGATTTGGTGTACTGCCATGATATTGGTGGATTATGAATGAATTTTAAATTGAGTACAACAATGAAGAATGGAGGCTTTTTATAGACTCGTCAAAAAGTGTCTTAAAAGCTGTTCTTTTACACAATGGTAATACTTATGCTTCAATGTCTGTGGCTAATTCAGACCATATGAGGGAAACTTCCGAAAATCTTTTAAATTGCCACCAACAAGCCCACGAGTGGACGCAGTGGTGGTTTACTAATGGTATATATATTAATTTACAGCTAATTGCAAGAGAGATTGTTAAAACAAAACGAGAAAACGCCGTGAAGGCGTGGTCTGGGAAAAAGAATAATGAATAATATTTAATTATTCCCCTACCAGTTACTGAGGGTAACTGGTATTTAAGCGTGACTGGAAAGTGCTGTTGACGAAAATAAAGTGTAGAAACTATATTTTGGTAATAAATAACATTTATTGTATCTGTTTGGGCAGTTAATTGTTTTAAGTTAAGTTTTTACCTTGAGTGTGCGTGCTACTCTAACGAACGATTTAAAGTTGGTTAAAAACTTCGTTTTAAACGGTTTTCATTCGCGTGAGAACCCTGAGGGCGTATATTTAATAGTAAAATATTAGTTCAATATTTCTTCAAAAAAGGTCGTAGATTTGTAAAGAAAACTTAACATTTATAACTTTTACTTTGACGTGGCCGAAGGTCTCACGGTAGGTGAGACTTCATCCGCCGCTCAAGGGATGGTAGCACTATCGTCTTTTTACATGGAACTCATTTTAAAGTTAAAAAATTGTATCGAGAAAATTTAAAGCTTTTAATGAGGGCTGTAAAGTAACTAGGTGGACTTCTTTTAATATATAATAAGTGAGAAGATACTTTGATTTTAGTTATGTTTCCCATAATTGGTTTTAGTTGATTTCTAAATTCTGAATAATTTTTGGCAATGTGTTATAAATTATTGAAGTCTTTAAAAAGCATTTACTTGTGGTTTTGATAATAATTGAACAAGTAAGAGTNGCAATGTGTTATAAATTATTGAAGTCTTTAAAAAGCATTTACTTGTGGTTTTGATAATAATTGAACAAGTAAGAGTTTTTCTCACATTTTAAGTAAATAATTCGATGGCAAAGTGCAGCTTGGGTTATTGGATTATAACAGACACTGCTGCGATCGTTGGTGTCGGTTTAATTCGCGTATATTTCACTCGTCAGTTTGTTATTGTTTAAAAAACCAGGAATTACCGGAACGGCTATATGAAGGAGAAATTAAATTATTTAAAATCAGTAAAGGAGCTGAGGGTTCCAGGAGTAGCCAGGATTTCTCCTGTGGATTTGTTACTGATTAGCATTTTGCCATGTAAGGGCGGAAGTGTGTCATGATGACCGAGATGTTACACTCAGACAAGAACCGCATTAGTGAACTCATGTCCTGGAGTGCCTCCCCAACCCCTCCTGGAACAATCAGTGATGCGGAACGATTGGTTTTGAAGCCGGCCGGGCGTTGTGTAGGTGTTTCCTGCGCATCTGAGAGTAGAGTGGGGACTATAGCTGGCCTTTAAATGCCTATCGACGCCTGTGCATACGATAGGTTTCGAGGTAGGTTTTGTGCATCAGTAACCTTTTGATATTTTGCCAAGTTTCTAGCCATCGCTGAAACTGACTTGGGGTGTTGTTGCAGTTGAGCCTTGAGCTTTTCGGCCAGAAATTACCGTTTCTGTACCTCCTCCAAGAATTTAGGGCAGAGTTTTGAGCTTGATTGATGTGGGCCTTGGCAGTTGCAACAAACCGGAATGTTTGCAAGGTTGGGGCAGATACCTAAGTTGTGTGGGCCGGCGCATTGTGGGCAGACAGATTTCATGCTACAATAATTGTGGGTGTGGCCTTGCATTAGTTAACATTGTTGGAGGTTTTTGATTGGTCGAGAGGTATCGTGGTTGGTGGTGTCACTATCGCGTTATCATGAGAGCAGCACTGTCTTATTATTACGTAAAACATTTTGCAAGTAAAAATTTGCATCGGAAAAATTAAAAACTTTTAATTTGGGCATTCAAGCAACTTAAATTACTTATTTTATTATGTAAGGTATAAAGAAAAACTACATAGTAAATTATTTGGCCCATTTTTGCGATAAAAAATAAATTTTAAATCGAGAAATTCAAGGATGGTTCAGACTTGTTAGAATTTAAGAAGTCTTTAAAACATTTACTTGTGAATTGGTGGCCAGCAAAATGAATTTAGATCTATAGTTTAGTGAGTGAAACAGTTATTTGCTTGCAGAGTGCAGCAATTATTATTTAATTGCAAATAGAAAGTGCTGCGATCAGTTGGATTTGATTAAAATTCGCATTTGTGTCGCTTGTCAGAGTTTGTATTTATGTTCAATATACCAGGAATTTTCCGGAACAGCCTAGTGAGGAGAAAGTTAAGTTTGTCAAAAGCCTTGAGAAGATTAAAAGTCGCAGAACTTACTTAACACCTCCAGTAAAAGCCAGTATATTTCATGAGGATTGGTGGGTATTTGGCTTATGGCAATGTAAGGTCGGCAGTGTGCCATTCATGATGTCTGCGAAGTTGAACTCCAACAAAAACGTCATTAGCGTGCTCATGCCCTGGAGTGTCTCTCCGAGCCCTCCCAGCACACTTAGGAGTGTGGATTGATTGGCTGGTATTGTGGTTGCTTGGGTGGGTATGGCAAAGTGTGTTGGCATTGTTTCCTGCGCGGCTAGCGGTAGAGTGGTGACTATCGTGTTGCTGAAAGCCTGTAGATGCCTGTGTGTATGAAAGGCTACGTGGTAGGTTTATCGCGTCTGTAATAAGTTGGCATTTAAACACGTTTCGAGCTGTCACTGAAACAGACTTAGATGTTAGTTGCTGTTTTGCTTTGATTTTTTTTTTTAGTTTGTGGTTGGATTTGGACAAGTTCTGAGTACTTTGGGCAAAGTTTTGACAGTGCTGAGTGGGTGCCTTGACAGTTACAACAAATCGGACTCAGGGATAGGCTGGCACATACGTTTTGAGGGTGTGTCCTGGTGCAGTGTGGACAGACTGGTTTCATTTTGCAGAAGTTGTGGATATGACCTAGTGCCAAGCAATTACGACACTGGGGAACGTCTTGCGGCCTTTTCTGGTAGTTGCGAGGATGAACCACGGTCATAATTAATCTGATGAATTTCTCGAGAGCTGCAAGTCTTATATTTTGCAGGGCAGTCACGCAGAAAAAAACGTCGTGGCTGCAAAATGTGTTTGGTGGGATCTGTGGGATCTGCAATTTTTCAGTGGAATTGGTTAATATTCAATATGTTGTAGCCGGCCATGAAGATCTCGTTTGATGTCCTCAATAAAGGTGTTGGGAGTTAAGTCAAACACCACTTTTTGGGGCTTGTTTTCTGTGGTGCTATAGGTGAGAAACTGATTGCAGTTCACTAACAGCATTTTTTTTACTTTTATATAAAATATATCATCAGCCGTGACAATGTGAAGGCCATTGCGGTGACGCGGAAGGTGTAGCTGGATTTTTCAATGGAACCGAGCATGTTCACCAGCAATGTTTACTGTGTGGTGTCAAGTATGACAAGACAGATATGGTGTGTTTTTTCCTTGTTAGCAGTAACACATGGCTGTGTGGTGTCTTGTGGGTTGCCTGAAGGGCCAGGTGTTGTTTGGGAAGTCTCATCTGGGACTTCCCTCAGGGCACTGTACATGTTTGAAACCTGTATGCGCTGTGGTGACACAAACGGCGACTGGCGGAGGCGTATATAATAGCAGGAATCTGCCTGTTTTCGTCTTTGGCGCTGTTGTTCGTGCTGTTCGTGGTTCTGTATGGTTTCAGTTTTCATTTCTCCGAATACCAGGTTGGATGTGGGTTTGATGGGAGTGGATAATGGCAATAATTGTTTTTGCAGCCGCAGGTGTTGTAGTGCCGTCCCCTTGCACTTGTCTTGCGCCGGGCTGAAGTTTTTTTTGGCTGGTAAGGAAGTCTCGCATCCCAGGAGCGCGCCCTTCAGCCATCGCGTCCCCAACCGACTCTATCCCCTGGTGAGGGAGGAGATAATCCGTCCGAGAAATTTCCTGGAGTGTATGTTGTTTAACTAGAAGTGTGTTTAATAAAAATTGTGCAATGCACTGTAGCCGCTGACCCACTAAATGTTAGGCCCTGTATGACCACTTTCCTGGCCGACCACAGTACGACAGTTGTGTGCCGCGAAAAACTAGGTGGTGTTGCTTGGTTAGGCAGAGGCCGATCTTTCACATCCGTAGAGGTCGGCTCACGGTTCTCAAGTGAGCTGTGCTGTGCTGTGCTGTCAGTGCCCCCTGTGTTTAAGGAATTTCTGTTTTTAAACCTTGAGAAGGTAGTCAAAGATAAAATTATAAATTTGTGTGGTCACATTATTACATTTTAACCTAAATTAAATATTAAATTGTTTNGGTAGTCAAAGATAAAATTATAAATTTGTGTGGTCACATTATTACATTTTAACCTAAATTAAATATTAAATTGTTTCTTATTTTAAATGTTTTGCATAACATTTTAGGAGTGGCCATAACATTTGATCTTTTGCATACACATGTTGACAACAGTAGCATGAGTTTATACTTTATATAGAAAATATTGTCACCGATTGAATGCTTTGACTTAAACAATGAGGGGGAGTTTCATTTTGCAGCCATNACTTTATATAGAAAATATTGTCACCGATTGAATGCTTTGACTTAAACAATGAGGGGGAGTTTCATTTTGCAGCCATGTAGTTGACTGCTGCCAAAGAAAGGTCCACAGGCAGCTATATTTTAAGCAATGTTGACAACCCTTTGCAAAGCCAGGATCGTACAAATTAGTTCTAATGGCTTTTAAATAATATTAAATCAAAACGCTTTCGTATAAACATTGTTGTCAGGCAGTACCACCGTATACCAATATATTTTCAGTAAATAAAAAAAATACAAAATTTTTAATAAATAATTAAGTACATAAAATATTTTACCTTAGGGGAGACTTTAAAATTGGAAGAATAATTGAGTCAACAATGCGGTCAATGCAGGTTTGATGGAAAAACTTATGCAGTCNGGAGACTTTAAAATTGGAAGAATAATTGAGTCAACAATGCGGTCAATGCAGGTTTGATGGAAAAACTTATGCAGTCATGGGTCTTAAAAGGTAAACAATTAACAAGGCTGACGACCATAGAATTGGCGCACAATCCAAAGCTTGGTTCGAACATCATACATCACATGAAGTTATTATACTTGTACGATCAGGATCGTATGGTTNGCACAATCCAAAGCTTGGTTCGAACATCATACATCACATGAAGTTATTATACTTGTACGATCAGGATCGTATGGTTGCCAATACTGTTTTAAAGTGCCTCATTCAATTTTCCTTGGAAGGTCATGAGTGCAGAAGCTACGTGGTCGGTAATTCTATTGGGTGGTATAAATAAACGAAATTTAAGTAGCATATCAGCTTTGTCTAATGTGCAGAATTGATTAAATTCATTATAAAGACTCTGACATATGACATGGCCTGATAGCCCTGCAATCACCAAATAATTTTGAACTGAAAACATTTTGCAAAGAAGTGTTAAAATACTGAGTGATTTTTATTCATACACATTTCTGTCATGTTCAGGCATGTGTAAGTTTAATTTTATGAGTGCTGAAAGTAGAGCACTGTATATTAACATACACATTTCTGTCATGTTCAGGCATGTGTAAGTTTAATTTTATGAGTGCTGAAAGTAGAGCACTGTATATTACTTGTTTTAATACTGCAGATTATACTAGACTTACAGTTTGATACTGGGAATCAATACCGTAAAGCACAAATTAATTCTGGTCCACATTTATGTAAATGATTTGTGTTGAGCGGCTCTGTTTTATTACAATTAAATTATAGCTCTTTTGTATGTGAGAAGTTGTTGCGTTTCTTCTCGGGTTAATTGAGGGCATATTATGTAATTTACTTACTCGTACCTCAATCACTAATTATTGAA
>NQII01013073.1:9807-23928 GCA_002778355.1 Clitarchus hookeri
TTACCATTTAATTCACCGAGACGTTGCGTTTTATAATATTTATATAGAGTATAGAACATTAACACAAAGTAAAATTCAACTTTATTAAAAAAATAACCTAAACAATAATCCCGTAGTCCATGCGAGCGGAGCCGCGGGCACAGCTAGTAAGCTAATAAAAACTGCTGGTACGCCGGTAGGCTATTGAAATATAGCACGTGCAGAAATATTTTTGCGAAATTCGGGTGTCCCTAGTAACAACATATGACGAGATATTTCCATACTGAATATCGGAGAATTCATCTCTTCCGAGGCCAGTTCACTACTTTCATCGATGGTCACTTACCACAAAGTAGATTTTATTAATTTTAGTTATTTTAATGATTTCCTATACTTATTTTATGATACTATTCGTTGATTAAAATCAGTGATTTGCAATTTGAGTGAAAGGTAATTTGTATAAAAAGACTTGTCCTTTGTAAATAGCACTCTTTGATATTATCTGGCGAGCGTCGCTTTTTCTATCGTATTTTCGCGCGCCAAAACGGACGTTACTCGCTTTCTAAAAGGCAATCAAGGAAACGATCACATAAAGCTACCACAATAAAATGTATAAAATAATAATCGTTGATGCATTCCAAATATGCCAGGCAAATTATTGTAATAGTAACTTCTGATCTAGCGCTTAAAATGCTGTCTCTGAAAGGAAAATGTAATCAGAGCAAATACTTGTTCTGTTTCGCGTAAAAATCTTAAACGCAATTTGAAATGGAAATTGGCAATAAATTTGATGATGCACAGTTCAGATATAAAGTATTTGCTACCTTAAACTTCTTCCTTTCAAGCCCCACTTTAACCACTTAACGTACACGTTAGTTTTTCGGTTAAGGTGTTGCAAAAGAAGAGATTTGTGCAGTGAAAAGTACGTACTGATTTCTTAAAAAAAACGAACACTTTATAACTAGGGGCAGTGATATTTCGCGAAAATATTTCGAGACAAGATACAGTCTAAAGCACTGTAGGGTCGTCCAGCTTCTTTGATTGGCTAAAAAATGTTCTGGTCCGTGTTAACCGTTTGCGCACGAATCACGAAGGTTCAGTGTCGGAGTTACTAAGTCTTGAGTGGCTGGGTAAAGACAGACACGTCACCAACAGCCAATGGAGGTATAACAACAGCTGAGGTGTGTATATAGTATTGAAATCAACTGTGTGCTCCGATTTTTACGCGAAAAGTCACTGGCCCTATTTATAACCTATGGTAAGGTTTCCAGCAGATCCATGGTACGTTAAAAAAACAGTTATAACATAGCTGGCGTGTCAGCAGCAGCCAATAGCATTGCCCTGGGAAAGAATCTGCCTGTATTGGCGCTACCTTGTGGCCTTGTACAGCAGCGACCATGATTTTACATGTTTTGCAACACGCCAGACACGACCGATCATACTCGGGATAATATGTTAAGGGGTTAATGCATGGATTTGGATGTTGCAATTCAAATATATTGTTTGATGCGTGCTGTACTTGAGTCGACATAACATTCGTTTCGTGTTCATAAGCAATGAGCTGTAGGCTTCTCAACCGGCTGTAGTAAAATGAGCCATTCGTAACACATACCAGTTGTACGGTTTACGCATCAATTACCTATTCACAGGGAAGATCATCGTGCAGTCAGCCTTGCAGTGTACAAAACCGGCCATAAATCACCTTCCTCCGTGGTGTGTACGCAGTTGTGTTCACTGGGTCTGAGTGGATTAAGGAGAATCTCTAGTTAACAGTTTTCAAACGCCTCTATGTCACATCCGGCCGTCATGAAGCACAGAGACGGTGGTGTACAGAAGTATGAACAAGCTTTGCGTGTGTTCTGCTTCCTCGGAATTTCAAGCGGTAACTTTAAGTTTTTAATACAGAAATCTGCTCAGAAAAGATAAATCATCGTCGCTATAGTTTAAAACATTGTTTTGCAGAAAAATAAATATCATAAACGGAGGGCTATTTACGACGGCTTTTGCTGAATTTGGCACTTTTCAACGCCCATGTCTATGTTTCAATAACCAAGTTCATGAATTGGCAACAAAAATGCGACTTTCATTTCTGTCCTGAAAAAAAAATATTCAGATTAAAATATCCTATAGTTTTTTTTTACACTTTCATTAACACGTAAGTTAATGGTTTCTGGTGTTGCAAATAAAATAATTTTTTATGTGTGCTGTACTTAAACTGGCAAAGAACTCGTTTCGTTATCACGACCAATAAGCTTCAGGCTCTGTGTTGTGTGATCAGTGATATGAGCCAGACATAACGTAGGGCAGTAGCACTGTTTACTAACCAGTCACCCTCAGGAAGATCGTTGGTCACTGAGCCTCGCACTGTACAGCACCGGTCAAGTAAAACCATCGTTTGCAACGTGTAGACAATTGGCTACAACGGGCACGAAAGGGTTAATATAATAGACACAGTTCTTACAATAATACCCATACCACACCTTAAAATTTATTTAAAAAATTGAGAGAATGCGACCCTTAGAGCACTAGAAAGAGCAGCGAGTGTACGAACTCGTCTCTGTCGTCGCAGTGTCTCTCTTTCGCACTAGTACAGAACTCTACTGCCATTGTGCGTTCGTTGTGTCCGAGCGAGTGCGAAGGGCGGGAAAGAGCACACTCTCAGCAAGTAGTAACACGGCCTGCGCAATGTTTTGCTTGCAACTCTAGTCCCAGCATGCCGAGAGAGAGACGCGAGACAGGTTGAAAGCACGAGGGGATGGGATAGGGTCAAATAAACACGAGGAGCGTGGCGCCACAAGCAGAATGCTGGTGTGAGCCACAGCTTGCCTTGTCCATACTTGATGGACTGACTTGATTCGCACACTTACCGTACACGGTATTTTGGTTTTGGTGGTGAAAATTTTGTAAGTAACTCAGAATGTAATATACTGTATTTATTTCTTAACTGAATGGTACACAAAATGTATAATTACGACCCGTGTCGTACCTGTCAGAAAGAAGCACCAATGTATAGGGCCACTGATTTTTCGCGAAAAAATTGGAGCTCACGATAGACTTCAATACTATATATACACCTAGGCTGTTGTCATACATCCGTTTCTGCATTTGACCGAGCCACTCAGGATTCCGTTACTCCGACACTGTGCCTTCGTGATTCGTGCGCAAGCAGTTAACACGGACCAAAACATGTTTCAGCAAATCAAAAAAGCTGGGCGACCCTACAGTGCTTTGAACTGTATCTTGTCTCGAAATATTTTCGCGAAATATCACTGCACCTACCAATGTAGTCTCTTGTTTTTTTCTCTGGGTAATGCGGTTAGCCATTGCAAGTGCTGCTTCTCCGAAATTTCATAAATAGCTGCTGCTTAAGAAATAGACCAAAGGAGACTCTTCCCAAAACCTCTATTCGGTGAGTCATACTAAATATTTTGGACATAATTTCTCGTGTTTTGCGGCATATAAAAAATATAAAAATTGATTTATTCGTTAAGGGTGCGTTGTAACACGTTTTTAAGGCTATGACAATAAAATACTCTCCTTCCCGGGGCGAAAAAGGCTTTATCCACTGAGTCCAGCTAGAAATTCTGAACTGTACGGAATAATAAAAAGGCTTGTGCTTTTACTAAAAAACTTTATGGAAATAAGTTATCTAAAGCTTTGTAGCAGCTTTGTGAGCAAAATGCTGTGCAGGCGAGTGTGCAGCGAACACATACATCTGTGTGTAATTTCTTCAAACGCACATTTTTGTACTGTGGCAGTGCAGTAAAATCAACAACATTTGCGCATCTCAGTTCTGTGTAGTCGTAAAAATATTACTCGGAATTTGAAATCCAAACGACCCAATCCTCCGGAGCATGTCGCACGCCGCAAGTAGAAACGTTGCCTTGTGTAAGGTTGCAGTAAGTCTGCTATAGTTTTCTGTATCGATACAAATGCTGCTCTTGGGAATGTACGAAACTGAAAGATTATGAAGAATTAATTGGCAGCTGAAGAAATATCACAGAGTATTGCTGGTGTGTGCTTGAAGGTCGCGTCGTGAGGATGAACAGCCATTCTGGATCCGAGGTACGCTGAACGTATCGCGACCATTAAAGAGAAAACTGAGAGGCACCCATTTTCATTAATTGTGTGACGTCAGTTGCAAGATTATGATCTTTAGTAGCTGGTGTTGCAAACTAGAGAACAGGCACGTCAAAGAGCTAGCACGAGCACTGCATGAAACATTCAACATAAGTTACTATGATAAAAATTAATAAAATATTCAGCTACGAGGTCTGTTCCGGAAGTTTGTGGACTAGTAACGGAGCGCCGATTATATGAAAGCGATTCTGTGATGATGTCGTCCCTGAAGATAACTTATGGCGTGCTTTGATAATGTGAGTAAAGCCAACGTGCAGTTGTTTTTTGTTTGCTCGCTATAAAAGTTGAACTGCTGTTTTGTATTGTACTGGTGGGTGAGAAGGACATACCTAGGGACAGGAAAAGTACGCGATTTAAATCACACATAGGTTACAATCCGCAGTCCTTTGTACGCTACAACCTCAGATGTTATTTCATTGGCCGCCTTAATGAATAGCCAGTTTGATCCTTGATAAAGTAGTGCATGATTCCGTGTTTCTTTTCATGCAGGTTTTCTACTAACCAAGTGTTGTCCTCGGAGTGTCTAAAAAACTATGAGTCAATCGCAAAAGTAACTAAAATATAAGAGAGTTTTAAGTCTAGCTTGTCCTCGGATAAGTTCGCGAAATTTTCCTGTCTCTAGATATACCTTTAAAAACCAGACAATATTTTGCAGGTTCATTTGAGGAGTGCAGTTCGTAAAACAAGACCTGAACTACTTCATAAAGAACTGGGTTTGTTTTCATTCAGGGAAATTCTAGGGCACGTGTGGTACGACAGGCCGTGGAAGCTATGAAGGAAATTGGTGGAAAGTCGCTTGACCATCCTCCACGCAGCACAGACCTCGCACCCTGCAACGTCTGGAATTTTCCAGTGCCCAAGGAACAGTTAGAGAGGAAGGAAGTTAAGCACAGGACAGGAAGTTAAAGCTGCCGCATGCATTATTTTGCACAGATCACCATAAAATGACGTGTTAATGTGTGTTTGAGAAGCTAGTGCTTTAGTGCGAGTCTCTATTTCCGAAAACTATGGGAATATGCTATCTTTATTGGTCAGTCTGGCCAAATCAAAAGGCGAGAAAAGGAAATCTAAATAATGAGTTCATGGAGGCTATCTTCAGTGAACTTAAAACCCTCATTACTCGCAAACTATTTATCCGATTTAAATGATCGACATATTGTTGGATTTCTCTCAAAATTATCTATAATATGACATGTAATTGGATCGGGTTAAGATAGAAATTTGAAAGAAATATCGGAAAAAACCAACAATTAACCAAAGAATTATATATATCTCAGAAACTGCTAACACAATACTCACCAGACTAATTTCAATCGTAAGAGCACCCACGCCCAAAACCTTACTGACTCGGACTCCGAATCACAAACGAATACAGAGGTTAAACAGCCGCTTATACCGCGAACACCAGCCGACACACGCGAGCAAAATGGCGTCACTGGCCTGCAACATCTCGGAACGCCATTGGCCAATCAGCGCCTGGTGACCTACTTGCCAGCCAGCAGCCTATCCAAATCTTCGCACAGCCACGCGGAGAACGGGTGCCTGCGCGCCATCTCGTGTCTGTGTACTGACGTACTCTGCGCCCGAACAGTGATCCAAATTCTCGGAACAGCCCTCGCGCATTCAGAGAATCTTAGAAGATTGTAGGAGTTGTGATGGTAGAGGGTGCGTGTACTCACAGGGGTGCGTCGGCGTGAAGGGGTAGTCCAGCGACGGCAGCCGGGGGGCGCTGGAGGGGTGCAGGGATGGCGGGCAGTGGTAGCAGAACATGCCCCGGTGGCCCGATATCTGCAACACACACACACAACGCCTGCGTCATCTTCCTTACTTAACTGCCACTTCTCACACCAAATAAAACACACACATTGAAGATTCACCTATCATGTATTTAAAAAGGAAACAATTTTTTAGACTGGCCCTGGTTGATACAGCACTTTGGAGTGGAGAGATTTGGGTGGCTCTTAACATCGAGGCGATGAGGGTGAAGCGAGGTGAGCACAGAGCAGCGCCGGAATGCAAGAGGGCGGGGGAAACGGGAGAAACCCGAGAAAACTCGCCGACCAGCGGCATCGTCCAGCACTAATCCCAAGTGCGAATATCCGGGAGCGATCCCGCTGGGAATTGAACCCGGTTCGCCTAGGTTGGAGGCGACTAGTCTAACCACTACACCACCGCGGCCACTTCAGCACTTCGGAGAGCACTACTTAGGTTCTACATGTCTGCACATTTTTGTCCTTCCGCCATATGTGGACCCTATTTCTATGTTCATTAATCGAGCAAGTAAAACTGCGAAACTGTTAGTTACACAAATACGTTACTGATATAATAAGTCTTACTTTTGGGATTTTTAAAACAAGAAAAAATGAAATATACTAAATATGCATTATCCACAATTTTACAAAATTACTTTTTTAGTGAGACGTCAATGCAAGGCACTACTTTTCACAAACCGATGTCATGTTTACTTGGAGCAAGCCACTCTCTGTGTCCCTAAACATATGCNAAACATATACGCATTTGGGGGGGGGGGCATTTTTTCAAGGTTTATTTCCATAGTACACGATTAGGGGCGCCGTCTGGCAGCAAGTATTTTGTATGTCCGCGGCCTAGAAGCGCGGCAACGCTAAGGGTAACCTATTTGCGCGCGTTGAATGTCCGATCGCCTTTACGCGCAATGCACTGAACACGTGCAGTCTTTATTTCGTCGACTCACCTCACAGAACTTTCGCCGATGACCTATAATTTCATAGTGAATTAATAAAAACCAAGGTTACCTGAATATTAATTTGCTATGATCATTAGCCTGTACCGGAAGTTGAATACCTGCAAATGGACGTGGAACACTCGCAATAGCCCTAATTTTTTCTACTTTTTAATGCTATACACATTAGAGACGGAAACTGAAAACGAATACTGGTATTTTGGCATGAAAAATGTGTTGACGCCTTAAAGTACGTGTCAATTTTTAATTTCAGGTGTGGCAAAAGAGAAAATTTATGGCTTGAAAAGTACTTGAATTTCCTTTAACAACTGACACTTTGGAAATTATGGAAGACGTTTCAGTAGATCCATGGCACAAGAAGCAACCAATTATACAATAGTTTGCTCATCACCAGCAACCAATAGCTTTCTCGCAGGGAAAGGTGCTGTCTGTATTGGTGATTGTTTCTTACCTCGTACAGCAAACACTATGATTCTACCTGTTCTCCAACATGGCAGGCGTGAACGAGTATACTCGAGATAATATGCTAAGGTGTTAAATTATATTGCGTTAGCAGACGCCACTCAATAATACTGGACCGTTTTTAAATGACAGTTTTAAGACTGCAGCTTTGCTGTCTGTTTGGTGACCAGGGAATATGTCACCCGTAATTATGTACCTTGTAACATTTCAGTTAAAATCAATTTGCGGTTGTAACCTTTTCAGTGAAATTAGGGATATGTAATGCTGTTCACCATTTTTTATTTCCTCGCACGTCTTCTAAACAAATTATACCATTAAATACTTCATCTTCTCAAAACAAATCATATTAATAATTACTAGTGTTCAATTATCCATGATTAAATTCCAAACATATTGCCACAATTATATAATTTAAATATTTTACTTATTACGATAAAAATATTATGATATATCTTCATTACGCACACGTCCATTTTTTACGGTGGTGGTATTAGTTCTGTTGAAGAAAAACGTTCGAACTTAGAACTTAAACGTAATTTCTGTTGTTACCTGCTCTATGATTGGCTGACGTCTGACCACGCCACATTTCAATGGCGAGACGAGAGCCAACCAGGATACTTTTCATTCGTTCACGTGATTTACAACCTGCAATGCTTACTACTCTCTAGGGAATATATGAACAATACCCTCTAAAAACAAATGAAATATAACCAACAAATAATCTCTATGTCAACAAATGAGTAATATAACAAAAAATTACACTGCACTTCGTTAAAGTCAGATAATAAAGTTTTATTTGGAAAAAATATTAAATTAATTTTGATTGTCAACACAACCAAATATTCTGCAATCATATATAAATATAATACCTGCAAAACCACAAAAAAAGTAAATATTACACCTGGAAAACAGCAACATTACATAAGTATACAAAAAATTACCTATGTTTATGAAACCAATATTTAATGTTTTATATGAACACAACACTTATTATTAAATATATTACCTTTCGTACAGTATCGGTATAGTCCTGTACATTTTATTAGTATTCTCACAATTCTGATCTAAAAATAAAAATGTAAACAAATTTTTTCCTTTTTAAATTTGTAAAGTTTCAAATGTCTATTATTTTTGTAATGTTAGTCTTGATCTGAAACGTAATTTAGCGTTTTTTTTTCAGTTAGTTTTATAAGTTATTTTTTTCAGTGTAAATACTTTTAACTTAGGTTGGATCTTTATTTTATATTTCCATTTAATGATGGTATTTTTTTTTTCCATCAGCGTGCTTGTTTTAATCATAAACATCACAAAACTGTCGGTGTATATTTATCGATGCTCGTCTGTTTACGGGCACGGACGAGGAATTCTGCCCACGGCGAGTATCACTCGCGGTCACTGGCAAGCTACTGAAGAGACCAAACTGGACGTCGAGCGCTGCGTGTGGTGACCTTGCCAGGAGGTCCAGACAAAGCTGTAGGCCTGTGGTTCTCTAACTGTGGTCCGCGTTTAGGTCCGATGTGCTCCGCGAAACTTGCTCAATGCGCCGTCTAAAATTTCCATTCATATTAGATACCCAATTCCAAATCTTGATAACACGGTTTGTTCCATACTTTGTGTTGTTTTCACTGATCTACGGTGTGTTTTAAAACGTATTAAAATAAAAATATTTTCTTAATGATAAATTTTAATTTACGATAAAGCAAAAGTTTTTTTCTTGTACGATGGTTTTTTTTCCGTAGAAACTAGTAACAAACATTTTTTTTTTTTTTATGCTACAAGTGTATTAAAATAACAAAACTCACAAAAATCTGTAATGTGCAAATATACAGGTACTATTTTATTTAAATAAGTCAACATTGTAGACATCAGGTTCATTAAAAATACTGATAAATAAAATTAATTTAGTATGTTTTATACAATATATCTGTTTTGTAAACACAAAATAATTTACCTGTAGTATAACAAAAAACTTTGTGTCAATTAGTTTCCAAGTAATTGATTGTAAAAAGTTTAAAAATTATACTGTGTACTGTGAAGTACTATAGATATTAGTTTATATTGAAAATAGATTTTAATGAATTGCTAGATTATTTTCCGTACATTTTGGCGCTGTAGTTGAAGAGTTGTCGAGCTAGCTGGACCGTGTTGAGGTTGACATTCTACACCAGGCGACCCGTGGCACAAGCAAAGTAAGTGGGCGTCCCTCGCTACCGTGTCACAGATCACTTACAGATGTAAACCAGCTGCTTGTAACGTGAACTCCGACCGCAGACGCCAGCAAGTTGGCCTCGCTGACCAGCAGAATGTCGGAACGCCGTTCGCCAATCACAGCCTGGTAACCTACTTGCCACCCGGTGGTCCAGCGAATGGGGAACCTACGCGGTAGCCAGTCAGACAAAAGACCCGTTCTCCTCGGATCTTCATGCAGCCAATCAGAGAATGGGTACGCCTCGAAGGAACCGCCCCGCTATATCGTCTCTGTGTATTTATCTACTCTGTGGCTGCGATGAAACTTGTCTGTTTCGACTTTCTTCGACTTGAGCGGAGCTGCTTGATTGTTTTCTTGCGTTTATGTATATACACTGGAGAGCCAAAAAAAAAACTGGTATAGACTAGCGTATGCAAATAACAGAGGTATGGAACCAATCAGAGTAACGCGATGCGGTCGGCAGCTAGATCGGTTACTGCTGCTTCAATGGCAGGCTATCGATATTTAAGTGAGTTTGAACGTGGTGTTATAGTCGGCGCACGAGAGATGGGACATAGCATCTCCGAGGTAGCGATAACATTTGGATGTTCGCGTACGAACATTTCACAAGTGTACCGTGAATATAGGGAATCCGGTAAAACATCACATCTTCGACATTGCTGCGGCCGGAAAAAGATCGTGAAAGAACGGGACAAACGACGACTGACGAGAATCATTAAACGTGACAGACGTGCAACCCTTTCTCAAATTGGCGCAGATTTCAATGCCTCCTGCATATCTTCAGACATTAGTCGAGTCCATGCCACGTTGTCTTGCGGCGCTTTTGCGTGCTCGCGGGGGCCCTACACGATATCAGGCAGGTGTACCAGTTTTTTTTACTCTTCAGTGTACATGTTTGATTCGTTGCGACGCTGTGTCCGTTCATTGTGTTAAAACGTTCAAGATTTTTCGCCTGCGAATAAACTCCAAGCATAAAACTTTGTTAGCTTAGTGAAAAAATTAAAGTAATTGTAGCTTATGGAAAAGAAAGAGCAGAGAAACAGTCAGTAGAATGGTTAAAGTGCAGTGGACAAACACATGTATGACACAATGTAAAGTAACACAAAATAATTAATTAACAGCTTAATAGTAGTGTCTACTTCAGCACAAATTAAAAAATAAATTAATTGTCATATTTAAAGGAAATTAAGGAATTATTATCACAGTTTTTAGGGAAATTTTATTGATAATCGAAAAACATATTGTCCAGAAGTCAACAAAACTACCTGCTTTGATGGACATGTCGCTGAATTAAGGCAATGTCACGATAATGTAACTACCAAACAGTACATACTGTAGTTTATAGTAAAGAACGTCAAATTATAATTCAGTTTGTTCAAGAAAAAATTGTTCTTTTACCACCCAAAATATTTCCTTTTTTTTTTTTTTCAAAATTTAATTTGTTTATTTGACCGTCACTGCAACTACCTAAAAAGAAAAATAGCCGAAATGATAACGAGAGAAAAAAAATTAGAATCCCAATGAGTTCCATTTCAGACAGTCTTTACCGGGTATTAAAAACCGTATACACCTTATTTTAATAAATTTTGAATACGGCCAGTTTGCCGGTGCTCACGTGTAAGCAGTTTATTAAGTTATAGATTATGGTAGTAACAAGCAGTTCTCGCTTATTTGCCAACAACGTACATTAGTTCGTGCTCTGGGCCGGGATGGAGGAGAAGATCAGTTCACTTGCTTGTTGTTCTCTAACTGCTGTGCACAAATACGTCCAGTTTTCACGCTCCCGTAAAACTGACGGTAAGATTCAGTCATCACGGCGGACTTTGGTTTCCGCTCTGCGAATTAATATTTTCATTTGGTAGGACCCAATCCAATCAGGCTCACACAGCAAGCAAATTACGCGCGAGGTTATGGCATCATATTTACCGATATTTAATTACTTTTTTTTCCCCCTCCATCCTCCCTCGCTCAATCCAAAGGTATGAAAGATGTAAAAAACTATTAATTTTTTTTTAGAGGTCCGCGTTACCGATCGCGGTGCAAATGAAGTTGTCATATCGAGGCTCGCACCNCTGGTCGGAGGTTCTTCTCGGGGATCTCCCTTTCCCCTCGCGTTTTGCATTCCGGTGCTGCTCCATACTCACCTCGCTTCACCTTCATTGGCTCTCAGGACCTCGCTGTTAAGAGCCGCCCAAATCCCTCTCACAACTCAACTGTAGTTCCGAATCCCGTGTGAAATAAACAACATTGTTAGTATAGCCTATTCGTGGTTTCTTCGCACTTTTTTGAATCAAGCACTTGAATAATCGCCCCATGTATGGCATACTTGGTTGTTTCCCAAATATATTATGTACCGCAAGCGTTTTACATTTTTGTCAACATAAAAACACGTTATTTATGGTTAAGTTCAACTTTTATTTATGATTTTTGTGTAAATAAGATTTAATTTATAATTAATATGAATAAAAATTAGGGAAAAAACAGGTGTTTTGGTATTTTATTGTAAGAAATAGTTATCATGCAAAATATCGAGACAAGATAGAGCCCAAAGCACTGTAGGGTCGTCCAGCTTCTTTGATTGGCTAAAAAATGTTCTGGCCTCTGTTAACCGTTTGCGCACGAATCACGAAGGTTCAGTGAGTGTCGAAGTTACTTGGTCCTGAGTGGCTTGGTCAAAGACGGACACGGCACCAGCAACCAATGGAGGGATAACAACAGCTGAGGTGTGTATATAGTATTGAAGTCTACTGTGTGCTCCGATTTTTACGCGAAAAGTCAGTGGCCCTAATTATTACACCGTGTGCGCATCAAAGCGATTCGCTGTCCCTGTGGTGTAAATTCCTAGACTCGGTTAAGCTGTGTTTGAATGAGGCCGAGGAATAACCTGGAAGTAGAAATTTAGCAGGGCTTCATAAAAGTTGGAAGGGACTGTCAATTGACTTTGCACTTAATATTGTTAATTCAGGAAGTATTGTCACTTCACACTAACATATTTTTCTCCCTTTACTCACTAAGAGTATCTGTTTGAGCGGAAAAACTCCAAGACTACTTTTACTCCAAAACACTTGAGCGCACATTTACTTTCTTGCTCCGAAGATTTTTCAGTGTCGCGCGTCCTAAATGGCTGATCGCCAATCACGAACGTTCACTATCGGAGTTACTTATTTCTGATTGGCCCAGTGAAGTAAGAAAATGTGTTTACACAAATACACGTGACCAATGATCAAAGGAAGCCTGGAAATGTGCACATAGAATGTTGCAATCAAACGTGCGCCTAGATATTTTCGCGAAAGACAGGCGAGACTGTGTATCACTGTTTTATACTATCAAAAAGCTGCAATTTATTCATCATTAAAACTATCTCTAGATGTAAAGTCAAGAGTGCATCTCAACGGCCTCGTATGTCTAAATCTCCATAATGCTATGGCGACGGAGGTCGATCATTCAACACAACTACAGGATTAAATTCGCTCAACCTTATGTTCATCAGTAGAATGATTATGGGGAGTTCGCGCAAGGGGCTGGGGGCTCGGAGCGTCGGAGCTATTCATGCTGTTATTCCGTTCCACCGGTGGCCATTTTGTCCGCCATCTTGGATTCATGTGACCTACGACCCCAAAAATCCAAAACATTCCAAAAAATTTAAAAACATTTATTAAAAAATGTATTTATTTACAAAATATATTTAAAAATACTTAAATGTATGAAGGTCCACCACAACCCCCTCCTCTCATAATCATTCCATCATCTTCGTAGGTGCAGTCTAGCATCTTGGTAGGCATCACAACTACCGTCCGCCATTTTGGTTGGTGCAGTCCATAATCTTGGTATGTAGTCCGCCATATTGGTAGGCGTCACTGCAACCGTCCGCCATCGTGGTAAGTGCAGCCGTCCGCCAATTCGGTAGGTGCAATCCACCATATTGGTAGGTGCAGTGGTCCGCTATCTTGGTAGGTCAATCCGCCATATTGGTAGGCGTCACAGCCACCGTCCGCCATTTTGGTTGGTGCAGTTCAAAACCTTGGTAGAGGCAGTCCGCCATCTTAGTAAGCGTCACAGCCACCGTNTCCGCCATTTTGGTTGGTGCAGTTCAAAACCTTGGTAGAGGCAGTCCGCCATCTTAGTAAGCGTCACAGCCACCGTCCGCCATCGAAGTAGGTGCAGCCGTCCGCCATTTTGGTCGGTGCAGTCCGCCATATTGGTAGGTGCAGCTGTCCATCATTTTGTTCGGAGAATTCTGCCATATTGGTAGGTGTCACAGCCACCATACACCATCTTGTTTCTTTTCGTTTGTCATTTATTTAAAGATTACTGGAGTCTGTTTCTCACATTCGTTCAACCGCCATTTTGGTTTTTGTTTGTCATTTGTTTTACATTGCTGGTGCTGTCCCCAGCACCGCGCCTAGAAAACAACTGACCCCCTCCACTACCTCCTTCGAATATATTTAATTGACCGATTGTCCTACCCCTGATTCTCATTGGCTAATGCCTACCCCCTTCCAATATATATTAAATTGCTCCGCCAATGTTTCTCATTGGCTAATTACTCGGGTGTTTTCGGAAACCTTCGTATAACCAATAAGTCGGTTCCCTTCCCCCCTGTTTCTCA
>NQII01013074.1:2295-14578 GCA_002778355.1 Clitarchus hookeri
CCCGTCTACCTGGAACTTTTTCCCACGTTTAGGCCGAGAAGCGCGGGAGCGATAAGGGCGACACTGCCACGCGCATCAAGTACGCCATCGCCGCTAAGCGCAAGGCTCTGAACTGGCGTGCAGTGTTCTCGTCGTGCTGCGTGTACCTATGGGACTTTCAGCGGTGACCATATTATTTTATTAGTGGGAAGTCTTTAGGAAGGTTCAGTGCAGGCGCCTATAGTAGTTTTGTATGTATCTTATGCGTGCATTTTGAGCTACAGCGCCTTGGAAAGGCCGTTTTTTAGCGGTTTTGGAGTACTCTGAATTGATGTTTCTAACGTACGTGATATTTTGGATGTACTTAACAGCTCTCGTCTGAAGTGTGTGTTCTTTTCGTAGATCAGCATGTTGGACGCACGCTTAATAGTTTAGTTGAAAAACGTGTATTTCGAACACTCTGCAACGCAGTTCAAGCGCCAGGTAGATGAGCGCCTTAAGATCTATTTGTGTGCGCAATGCGTATTCTTCCGCCATTTGCAAAAAAAATCATTGCCACGGGCCTGATCGCTTTGTCAATGCATCGGTCAAGTATAACAGTGAAATCATTAAAAGTGTAAATGTGTTACAAATTTGCTAATTCTTGCACTTAAATTACTTTCAAAAAGTAAAAGAAATAATTTGAATTTCACAAATGTTTACCTTGCACTCTAAATTTAACTTATAGACATGGCACTTTTTTACCACCATCGTTAGCAACTTAACTGGAAGCATGCCACTCAGTGTGCCCGGTAAAATATATGCAAGTAGGGGCAGCGATATTTTTCAAAGGTTGGTTTCAAAATGGCTAGTCAACCGTGAACAGTCTTTGTCATTTTGTACCCTTCTGTCATAAGTAAAATTGAAATTAGGTTACCATGGGCCTTTTCACTTTATTCATGCTTCATTCAAGTGAAAACGTGTGGAATTTCTACGAATGTAAATGTGTTGATAATATGTGAGTGAAGAGATTTTGGCGGCTCTAAACATCGAGGTCTTGAGAGCCGATGAGGGTGAAGTGAGGTGAGTATGGAGCAGAGCTGAAATGAAAGGGTGGGGGAAACGGGAGATCCCCGAGAAAACCCGCCGACCAGCCATTCTCACATGCCAAAATTCGGGAGTGACCCGGCCGGGTATTGAACCCGGTTCGCTTTGGTGTGAGGCGAGCAGGCTAACCGCTCAGCCACCGCGGCCCTCAGTGGAGTGGTGACCAAAATAAAAAGTTCATATCTCGAGGAGAGGGCCACGAACCTCGCAAATGGTTGATTTTAAAAGTGCTAATTTTACCATGTATAACCTTTACAATGCCAATAGCACTTAGAGTTGCTCAAAGGGCAAAAATTATTTCTACATTTGGCGGATATTTTAATATTTGGTGGCACGATATCAATGACAATTTTGCGAAAATACTTAATCATTTAAAAAATAACGCTCATGTTTTTAGCGTTGATATAAAATTTTTTAACTAAATTCATACAAGTTTCCAAAAGTAATTTTTACACAAAGGTTGGTTTTAGTTAAAGTTTTTCTTGAAGAAACGGGTATCCACCATTACAGTTTCTTTGAAATCTGAAACTTGGTTCGCCTGCAGTAAGAATTTAATTTTTTAGCATTTTCGACCTAAAATTTTTATCACATAAATTAAACTTGAAACGCGTGAGACAGCATAAATTATTAACAAGAAACCATTCTCACTAAATTTTTTAGGCATGGACAATTGTTTAGAGATGTAGCCTAACGTATTAATTTCGTTCCCTTTATGGAATTGTGCGAAAAAATATATAAATATTTAAAAATTTTGTAGTATGTTTTGTTATGTTTTGAAAAGTAATTTCCTACAATTGTCATAATTTTTTTCCAAACTATTATTTCAAATCACAACCAAAACTTTATGTACAAAATATTTCCGACTCTTCAACAGCTTTAAGGTGCCCGCCTACCTGTCGTTTGAACTGCGTTGCTGATTGTTTGAAATGCACGTTATTTCACGAAACTGTGCGTCCAATATTCTCATCCACGGAAAGAACACACATTTCAGACGAGGCCTGTTAAATATTTTCAAGTCGTCACGCACCACATTATAAACACCTTTACGGAGCTCCCAAACAGCTATAAGCTGTCTTTGAAAGCGCCGTGTCTCAACATACACGCGTCAGATACATACAAAAACCCTCATGGGCCTTGCACTGAACCTTTCTACAGGCATTCCACCAGAGAAATTAAAAATGTCGCCGCTGTAAGTCCCGTATGTACACGCAGCACGACGAGAACACTGCACGCCAGTTCAGAGACTTGCGCATAATGGCGTTGGCACACTTGATGCGTGTGGCAGCGTAACCCTTATCACTCTCGAGCTTCCGTGCGTCAGACGCGAAAAAAATAGCTCCAGGTAGGCGGGCCGCTAAGTACGTGAGACGAGCTACAGTGGCGATCCTAGCGGTGCGGTGTGACGTTGTAGTCTTTTCGTGGTTTCTTCACACTTTTTGAATCAAACCTTTTAAAAAACGTCCCATGTATGACGTGTTTGGTTGCTTCGTAAATGTGTCATACATCACAGGTGTTTTATAATTTTTTTTAAACGCAAAAGTGTCTTACTTTTAATTATATAGAACTTTTGCTTATATCTGATATATAAATTATAATACTTCAATTATAATTAATATTAATAAAAATAGAGAGAATATACAGGATGATTCTAAAATCATGGGACAAACATTGAGGGGTGGTAGAGCTCACTAAAATAAACAATTATTGTATAGGAATATATGGGCAGAAGTGACGCGTTGAAGCACGAACACAAAAATAACACATGAAATGCAACACATTGTTTATTAAAAACGTCACCGCTGAATGCCTAGTTTCAGCAATGTTTATAATAATTGCTCAAAATTGCTACCACCGACAGTAATGCAAGCTTGGTAGCGTCGGTGGAGTGATTGGCCATCAGATTCAAATACGCCAGGTATTTCACGCACGCCACCATTGTCAGCCAATCACGCCATATGTAGAGGTCGCCAAGCATGCGTGACTGTTGGTGGATGCATTTCCAGCAACTGTTTTAACATTTTCTGTACGGAATCACTCGTTAAGTATGCTGCTAATGAACATTTTATGTTTCCGTTAATGTGTTATGTTTTTGTGTTTGTGCCTCAACGCGTCACTTCCGCCCATATATTCCTATACAATAATTGTTTGTTTTAGTGAGCTCTACCACCCCTCAATGTTTGTCCCATGAGTTTAGAATCATCCTGTAGGTGTGTTGGTAATGCCTAGTAACAAATAGTTTTTATGGAAAATTGTATTACACTGAGTGTGCACGAATGCGGTGCGTTGGCCCTCTGGAGTAATTTCTAAGCTTTATATGCATGAAGCGCAGGATTATCCGGGAAGTACATCTTTAGCAGGACTTCATAAAAGTTGGAAGTAGTCGTGAACGTACTATACAACATATTTGGTAGCTCTATATTCAGTCATGCCAACATTCTAAAAATTAAAATTTCTTATACGCAATATACATATAATGTCGTTATCACGCCATGCCTCATGAGTTCAACGAGAATTTTCCTCGCGAAAAAAAAAACAAGCTGCTTTGTATTGTCTTTTAAGACCATGTTTCACAATAATTTTTTTAAGGACCACATAAATGTAAATTTTGTAGTCAAATGATTATATTTTTCAAAATATAGCACTGAAAAGTTGGAAATTTTGGAATATGGGAGCCTAAGTTTCTATGCTCCTAATTAACTTTGCCAACTAAATCATATGTCATGCGATCTATATCATTTACACGACATATTAATTGATTATCAAGGATATTTAACAATCGGAACTCGTGTGCTAGCATCGTGCGTGAATCTTATTTCAAAATAGGTATTGATGTTTCTGCCAATACATTACTTCGATAGCGTTGGCAAACCTATACGCTTTCGATGGAAACCTCGCTAAAGAGGTGACTTGCAAAATGCCACAACATAAAAATTTATGACTGTCGTTATCACAAAGACACAGTGATTTGCTTGTCCTTGACGCTGGCACATAATATAAACAGTAGACAGTCCTCTACTTTCATACATAGTGAGTTCCTAAAAATGTGTACGAAAGTTGAATCATATGATAAGAAAGGTTCCGTTCTGAAAGTTATTAGAGTAAAAAAAAAAATTGGTAGAAATTAACATTTTTTTAAACAAGTATTTCCTTAAAAATCACGAATAAATATACATGTGCAATAGGCCTAATTTCTTAACCTGAAATATTGATTTTCACCACCTCATACATATTTAAGTGTAAGTACTATGTGAGTAAATAAGGTAATTATTTAAATATGCTTCTTACTTTCTGTAAAAGTGTTGTGCAAATGTAACATTTTATTTTGTAAGTTGTAAAAACTAAAAGTTTTGCTAATATATATATATATATATATATAATTTTATACGGAAGCACTCATTTGTATTGTGCCAATATGACCGCCATATCCAAACATTCAGAACACGTGATCGATTAAGGCTGGACAACATGGCAGGCAGTGTTAGATATCAACTAACAGTGATAAACTAATATTTTGGTAGGATGCTAGTTGCATGAAAGACCAATTCGGTCGTATGAAAGTTGATAGAGAGGTGATAATATATCATGTATGAAACTGCGAGTTGTACGAATCTCGGGTGTGTGAAAGTCGAGGTCTCCTGTGCACAGAAGTGAAATACGTGGCGGTTCCTTTGATTCCGGAGGGGGAGGGGGGGGCATTCTCTGATTGGCTGCGCGAGTCTTTGAAACGGACTTTGTGTCTGATTGACAGCTGCGTGTTGCGAAAGGTTCCCTATTCGCTGAATCTGAGTTAGCATGTGTGTTACCGCATGCGCTGATTGGCGAACGGCGTTCCGACATGTTGCTGGCCAGTGACGCCATTTTGCTAGCGTGTGCGGCTCGAGTCTGCTGTATAAGAGGTCTTTTTAATTTCTGTATTCTACCAACATTATCCTAGAACTATTTCAGAAAACCTCGGAAAGCTGAAATCAAGATGACCGAACCGGACCTCGAATTACGGGCCATTCATAGTACGAAATTGATTGAATGAAAGGCGGTATGTTAGCTATGCAAGATTTTTTTTAACTTAGGTTTAGAACATATAAAACGCTTAAAGTTACTCATTTCATGTCTATTGCAGCAGATTTTGTTTTTGCGGTAAAGCTGTTACTTGGGATAAATTATATTCAAATTATGTTTTGGGAAGAGGGGCAGGGATTTGGGCGGCTCTTAACATCGAGGTCTTGAGAGCCAATGAGGGTGAAGCGAGGTGAGTACGGAGCAGCGCCGGAATGCAAGGGCGGGGGAAACGGGAGATCCCCGAGAAAACCCACTGACCAGCGGCATCGTCCAGGCACAATTCCTCCCACATGTGAAAATCCGGGAGCAACCTCACCGGGAATCGAGCCCGATTCGCCTAGGTGGGAGGCGAGTAGTCTAACCACTACACAATACGAAAATCAACTATGATGAGTCCATATACCGGCTAATGTTGATACTATTCACCTCGTTTGCCATTGACACAGAGCACCTAACAATACAGAGGCGACGCAGCCGCTTATAAAGCACACTCCTGCAAAGTGACGTCACTGGCCAGCAAAATGTCAGAACGCCGCTCGCCAATCGACGCCTGGTAAACCATCTCGCCAGCCGGCAGCGCAGCCANGAAGGGCCATTCCGAGAGCCTCGTGCTGGTATATAATGGGTACGTCCACATCAAAGGAACCGGCACGCCACCGCCTTCCATCACCGCCGAAGCTCAGAGCGGGGGTAGTTCAGGTCCCGTGAGGGGCCCTTGCCCACCCAATGGTGCAGTCATTTGAATGCAGTGGGTTAGGAGAGGATAGGCCCCTCCACCCACTGCCTGGTAACTATCTGTAGTTACGGCAGTTTCCCACCACAGCTTCAAAGGTGAGCCTGCCGGGTTTCCGCAGCAAGCCCGGAACTCATAAAGTTCCCCTCCCCTAACCTGCCCGCACAGGGAGGGGAGGGAGGTAGCAGTGAGGCCGTTACCTAGTTAATCAGCTCTACATATTATCGGAATTTTGAAAAATGCAGATTATGTTATAAACCTGGACAAGGATTTTTTTTTGTCCCCGGCCAGGTTTGGTATGTTGAAAGCGGAATCTAGTTCAGAAATACATCCCGTGGCTCTAAAAACGCGAGGTCTGGTTGCGTGTGGTCAAGCATGAAATGAAAGCGAGGGTGATGATAATGTTCGTGACACTCCTTTAGTTAAAAAATATCCAGTTTACATATTTGGTTAGATCATATGAATCAAGTGACATAACACTTATTCTTTGAAATCAGTCGGCGCGAGTGTGAAAGCCAAGTTCTCTGGAGACGCACGGCGTGTTTAGAGTGGTGGAGGGATGTGTTCGCAGCGAGAGCTGCATGCAGAATGGCTGGCGCGGCATTTTTTTCTTNTCCGCTCCCCTAACAAAAACTTATTACATGGATGATTGCGGGTCAATGTGCTTTGGCCTTATGGCCTCTGCACTTACCTGCGATTGTAATGAACTTGGTGAAATGAATGGACATGGTATGCGATTTCATGGGTGATGATGTGATAATGTTGTGCTTGGCCATCGGGGTTCCCTCCCCTCCCGCTACGAACCCGCAGCATCCGTCATTATGCCGCGACCGCGAAATGGGAAGGAGGTTGTAGCCACTGGACCCTCCACCCAACCCCCCCAGACGCCAGGCGGCCAGGTTTTCGGTTTCCGGTCCGGAGAATGCAGCATTCGCATTCTCCGCTCCTATGCCGCGCTCTGCTGCAGGTTTCCCCCTCTTTCACAGGCTACATACAGGCAGTTGGATTGTCTGTAGATAGCCTGGGTAAGGCTTTGCCCATTAGGCTTTTGAGGGGTGGGTTTCGGACTTATGGGAGTGACCCACGGCAGCGGTCCTTTTTGCGGTGCTAGCGCGAACTAGTTTTGTTAAATTCGACGAATTTTTGTCCCGGACCGACAAGAGATTTTTCGGCCACCCGGGGGGTTTTATTGCGTTTTGTTAACTTTTAAGTTTGTAGTCGGGGCATTTTAGGGCGTTTATGCCGGGTGTCAGTATCCGGGAGGTATTTACCACGACTTCTGAATAATGGATTACTGTAGATTGCTATTTTATCGTAATACTTATTGTTTTGCGACATTATTTTGTTACCAATTAAAGGTACTTTTAGAGCTTCGTGTAAGCCTAGGTTTCGTGTGTAGTGATGAGCATTTCCCAGTACTGCTAGGAATTTATTTTGCACTGTTTGAAGTGATTTAATTAGTATTTTTGCGGTATTTCTCCAGATTTCATTCCCGTACATTAATGCCGATCTAACTAAGGCTATGTAGGTGAGAAGTTTAAGTCGCAAGGAGAGTATGTGCGATTTTAAAAGTGGATATAGTTGTATTAATTTTGCCATTGCTAATTTACGTGTTTCTTTTATATGGGTGCGCCATCTTAACTTTTCATCTAATATCGGGCCTAGGTATTTGACTTGGGTAGAGTAGCGCATTACTGCGTTATTGTATATGAGTGTTTTTAGGTTGTCCAGATTCCTTCTCTGTGTTATGAATAGAGCCTGGGATGTTCCCGCGTTAATTTTGATTTTCCAGCGCTCGTACCACTGTCTCAGCTCGTCCAGTTGTAGTTGGGCGTATAGATGAACGTAATTTATTGATTTATCATGTACAAAGATAACGGTATCATCCGCGTACATTTGAATTTTCGCGTAATTGCTGGAGATGTCTGCTGTATACACAAGCGTAATTCGAAGGTGGCAAGGGGTGGCGGTTGCCACCCCAGAATTGTCCAACTCAGTATTTTGCCACCCCAGAATTTTAAAGTAAAAATCTCAATAATTTACAAACAATTGAAAAATACAATTCTAAAAGCACGGCACTTTCTTGATTCTTCATTAATCATGCCTGATTTAGCGCAGAAAAATAAAATGTGTTTTTAAAGCTTGTACATTATAAAGTTAGATATAAACAGTGGAGTAGTAGGCGTGACGTAATAAAATAACAAACATTATATGCGTGAAAAACGAAATAGAGCGATTTCGACGTCCGGAAGTGGCAACTCTGTAATATGCAGACTGCAGAGCGAGATTTGGCAACAGGGGCGGGCCCGCGGGCCACACCACGGTAGAAGAAGGAGACAGGTAGTGCAACTCGGGGTCTGGCAGTGAAGCGATAAGTGCGCAATGTGCGAGAGTATGCGACTTTTTGTTTCTAGGTACTCTTCCGTCCACGCCCTACCCTAGCGAACCTAGCGGAACTCTCGCACACTGCGCACTCATAGCCTCACGGCTCCTACGTAGCAGGTATAGGGAGTTGCACTACCTTCTCGTTCTTCTACCGTGGGCCACACTGTAGACTTTTGTCTTTGCAAGAGTGTTGTCTGTCGTGTCGTCTGCCTGTTGTTGGCGTGCTGTATTATAAAAAAAGAGATCTATTAGTGCAGTATGAAGTGTAGGTGTGTGTTGTTTTAGTTTTATTTATGTGTTTAGTTTATTTATTATCATCACATCAATGACAATGAATAACAAGTGAAGTCCAAAAGAAAAATTACACTTCAAGTGAACCACCGTACGATTGCATCGACTGAGACATGGTAAGTTCATTTCAATTATTTCATAGGTTAACCTATTGGCCAGTTTCCGGAGTTTCCCCAACTTCGTTTATATTAAACTAGGCCTAGTGCTTAAAAATTGAAAATCTTTATTCTTAAACGAACATGTAATTGAAAGTTCGGTTTATCCAAAGGTTTAACGACAAAATAATCGGAGTTTTAAGTTATATGTACCAGTGCTGGTGTAGTGGTGTCTGTTTAACTGAACCGGCAAAGATTAAAACAACAACATACAGTACGGTACTCTACTCTCAAAATCAGAGTTCGCTTTGTTATTATTTATTTGAACCAATACCAAAGTAAGTATTCGTGGATAAAGAGAAAGATAGGAATTATTGACCGTATAGGTGAAGGCGAGCCTATTATTATTATTAAAAATTTGGTTTGTTGTTTACCTCCGAAAATTCCGATAAAATTACTGTACGGAGACTTATAGTATACGAAATCGCACTGCTTTTTTCTGAGGAGTTCATTTGCGATTAAAATTTTATCATAAACACAACAATAAAAAAGAGTTTCACTGAAACCATTATTATTGTTTTATTTAAGTTAGCTATCGTTCCATATTTTCGTGTGATCGAGCAAAGGGAAATAAATCCTCTTTCTTACAAAGGAAAGCAAAGTTTGATGTTCATTTATCTGTATGTTGCCCCGATAACTCCCAAATGTATTGACGAATTTTGACCAAATTCGATACACAGTTACAGTAGCCCAACTTCTCAGACGAGTTCGTTTTTTTGTCGAAATCGGCTAAGTTTACCTTAGAATGGCGGATATTATAAGTTACCTGTAACTGGGATGTTTTTCAATATATTTCAATAAAGCTTTGGTAGGAACTAAGCTTGGTTTTTTTGCAAAGATAATGTATTAAAACGTTCTAGTTCCAGCTAGTGATGACGCCGCTGTACTACGTAGTAGCCTTTTATTTAGGTTCTTTTGCTATTCTTACTGTTTTTTTCCAGGCTCAGAAGAACAAAAAATGTGAGAGTTCGTTGCTGTCTTACTTTTGCTCAGGCCCAGCGAGCAAAAAGAAGCGGTGTTAATAAGATGAACCGCCAGAAGGAGGTGCTTTGGAACATGAACCAGAACCACCTGTAGAAGGTGGTTGGGCTCGTCATCCGCTCAGTCGTCCACAACTACCAAGGACAATACTCCTGCAAATGAAGGGCGTAGGCCAAGTCCCAGCTGTTCCTCCAGTTCAACCGACTGATTGTCAATTGGGCTAATTAATAAACGTGACCCTGCTCATGGTCCAGCTTTGGCTATGGCACATGTTAGGGAAGGCTCATTTCAACCACGAGATTTGAATTTCCCTAAAACGGATAAAAGGAAATTTAGGCCAGAGTGGTATAAAATGTTTTCTTGGTTGGGATAAAGTCCTCTAAAAGATAAATCATTCTGTTTTGTCTGCCCTGTGTTTTACAACCCAGAAGAAAAAAACAACGCAGAAGATGTGTTTACACTCAGTGGGTTTTCCAAGTGGAAGAAAGCTGTAAAAGTATTTGAGAATCACGAGAAAAGTAACTCGCATAGGAGTAGTAATACTAAACTCAATTCTCTAAAAGAAGCAGACAAAATTGGCACTTTTGTTGAAAAAGTAAATCAACAGTATTCAAAAGAAGTACAACAAAACAGATTGAATTTAGGAGCTTTGTGCTAATCATTGATATTTTGTGGCAGGCAATCTATTGCTCTAAGAGGTAATGATGAATCTGCAGATTCGAAGAACAGAGGAAAATTTTTGGAGCTGATGAAACTTCGTTTCCAAAGATAGTAATTTAATAAAGAAGTTCTACATTGAGCATCGAAAAAATTTTCAGTACACTTCAGCGACTTTCCGGAATGAGCTGTTGTCCATTATTGGGGAACAAATCAAGCTGCACATTGCCAAATAAGTTAAAGAGGCAAAAGTTTTTGCCGTTATAGCTGACGAGACTCAAGACATAGCAAAGCACGAACAAGTAGCTATTGTCTTGAGGCATGTCAATGATAAGTTAGAAGTTCATGAGTCATTTGTAGGGTTTTATAGTGCTAAAAAACTGACGGCGAAACACTGGCAAATGAACTTAAGAACGTTTTGATTTCACTGGACTTGAACATTAAAAATCTGCGTGCTCAGTGCTATGATGGGGCATCGAACATGAGCGGCCCATATAAACGAGTGGCAGCTATAATTATGCAAGAAGCCTCAACGGCAATGTACTTTCACTGCAACGCACATATATTGAACTTGTGCATTGTAAGCTGTTGCACAAGCGTGACTTCAGTAAGAAACACGTTCTTTGTACTTCTAAGTCTCTACAACTTTATTGAGAAATCAACTAAACGACATGCTGTTTTTGAAAACATTCAAAAAAGTGCAAAAAGCTTTAGTGGTGGAACAGCAACATTGAAGTCTTTGAGTGACACCAGATGGGCTTGCCGTGTCGAAGCTGTGAGTTCTTTGTTAGATAATTTTGAAACCACTCTAACGACTCTACAAGAAATTGCACAGACAGACTCTGACAGTGCTGGTCAAGCCAATACTTTGTTAAAAAGTATGGAGGACTTCAACTTTGTATTTGACTTGCTATTACTCAGGAGAGTTATAACACAATGTGACTTACTGTCAAAGACCCTTCAGGCAAGCAGTGTGACCTACGAACTTGTGAAATCTGTAAAAAAAAAAAAAAAAAAAAAACAGCACACTTGAAGTGTTACAATCCTTCAGAACAGATGAGTTTTTTACTCAGTTGTTCAATCACTGCACAGAAATCGCTGACAAGTGCGGGTTTAGAGCAGCCGAGCTGCCATGAAAGGGTAAAACTCCCTCCTAAATTGGGGGAGGGAGTAAAGCTCCATTTGAATCTGTAGAACAGTATTACAAAGTTTGAATCCTTTGGCCAGTTATTGACATCCTAAACCAGGAAATAGATGCCAGGCTTCAAGAAAACATCGATTTAGAAGACAACCCTTTACGTGGTGGAAGTCCAATTAGGTTTACTTCCCGAAACAACCTAGATGTACTTAACCAATTAAGCAAAGATCTAGGTGGAACTGACGTAGACATAGCCAGTGTTCAGTATGTGTGCAAATATTACAATTTGGACAATGAACTTCTTCCGTCTGAACTGAGATGTTTTTACAAAATGGACGAGTCAAAAAACAAAAATATTCAAGAAAGAGCTGCCGTTTTTGTAGAGAAGTCTTTGAAAAGTGTGTTCCCTCTACTTTTTGAACTTTACCGTTTGTTTTTTACAATTCCAATGAACTCAGCATCCTGTGAGAGGTCTTTTTCGTGCTTGCGGTCGATTGAAAACATACACCAGGAACACGATCAGCCAGGAGAGGTTGTCCTCGTTAGCTCTTTTGGCTATCGAAAGGAGTGTTGATTCAGACATTTCCAAAGTTATTGATGACTTTAATTCAAGCCAAAAGAGAAGACTTCATTTTGTATAAAAATAACTTATGATGACATTGAGTAAAAGTTAAATAAAGCTTTGTTTTTTTGTATGATGTTTGCTTGATTTTTACTTTCATGATAAAAAAAAACAGACTGAGCACTCAATCAATTAAAAATAGGCCTACTCTTGAGTTGTGTGTGAACGATATTTACTTTACAAGTGGTTTGGTTATTAAT
>NQII01013075.1:0-16518 GCA_002778355.1 Clitarchus hookeri
CGCCCGCATCCACACTGTATGTTTATCAACAGAGTCGTTCCAAATTTGAGCTAATAAAATAAATGCTCGTACTCTAAGTAGATCTAAGAGTAGCAGATACAACTATATGTTACCCCTTAAAATCCCAGCATAAATACTCTCTACAGTAGTCAGTATTGTATCAGATGTATAGCTGGGTAATCTCAGATGGTGTTAGGCGCCACACCATCTGAGAGGGGGTACTTAAAAAAAAACTCCTTCGCCTCACCACTAAAAAAAAAAAATAAAAAAAAAAAGGCCGGCCGAGTGGTGAGGTGTGGGAGTTCTCCGAAAAACGGAGTTTTATTGGCGTCAAAATTAGGCCGTAATAATAATAAAAAAAAGGTCCCTGGCGAGTCATTAACTTGATCGTAAACCTTTTGCAATATTTTTTCTAAGATAATAAAGATGGATAATATTTCTATAGACAGTGCAATGAAAGATTTAGAAAAAGAATTAGGTGTTTCACCTACTTTAATATGTCGTATTTGGAGGTGCATATCTAAACTTTTAATTAGACTATGTTACACGAAGTCAGAGCGGTGAGTTTTAATGGTTTCACAATCATTAAAACCTTATAGAGAGATGAATGCAAATGAAAATAAACTGATGTCTAATTATACGAATACATGAATTTACTTTTTTACAAACAGAATAGAATGCCTTTGTGAAAATATGCCTTAGTGAAAATATGAAATAAAGAAGTCAGGACTCGCCCAAAGCGTAGCCATAAATGACGCACCGTGGCCGAGCCCCAGCGCCAGCAGGAAGGTTCACTACTGGTGTTCTGGTCATTTCAAGGCTCGCCGGCAATTTTTTATAGGTAATGAGGCTACCAGCTTCAAGTATAACATCTTTTCACTAAAACAGTTAAGGGACTTGATCAAATCACTTACTTTCTTTAGGGAAATCACCCTACAGAGTTGTCATTTTAACATCTTCAGTGAATTGATCATCTACCTTAGGGATTTGATCAAATCTCCGGTTTTATCATNCAGTGAATTGATCATCTACCTTAGGGATTTGATCAAATCTCCGGTTTTATCATGTCCCTGCGACATATAAATCTTCGCTTCTGCTCTGTCTTTTATGCAGCATGTAATTTAGGTTTCGATCGTACCAAAAATAAATTTATAAGAGGAGCAAAAGTGTTTTACGAGGGCCTCATAACGACATGTCCTCTACTAAGTTTGAGACGTTGTTTCGCCAGTGGCTTCGTACGAACAACCTGCTGAGTCCGAAACTGTACAGACCCGAGCGAGGTGGCGCAGTGGTGAAACCGCTGGACTCGCATTCGGGAGGACACGGGTTCGGCTCCTGGCCCCGTCATCCTTATTTATGGTTTTCCTTGGTTTCCCGAAATCACTCGAGGAGAATGCTTGAATGGCTCCTTACCACAGGCCATGGCCGATTCCTTCCCAGTTTCTGCTTCTCTAAGCGACTTGCCCCGTCTCTGATGATCTCGCTTTCAACGAGACGTTAAGCCCTATCGAAGTTGCCGCTGGAGACCAAAGAAACGTATCTCGTCCGCCGGCCCAGTTCATTTCGCCCATCACGGTACTCAACATTCACAATCATGTTTACACGGATTTCCGTTTGTAATAGCGGAAACGGACCCAATATTTGCTGGCGTGTCCGTCGTCTGCTCTGTTCGTTGTACCGTGCACGGTGGCGCTGCAACGCAAGATCTCGAGAAGCCTAAAGTACACTAACATAATGGACTTTCAAAAACATTTAATTATCATTTCTCAAGGTGCAAGCCTTGTGTGAACTTCTGCCACATGCTACAATGCACACACAAACACACACACACACACACACACACATATATATATATATGAGACTAAACCGTCAAATCATGCATGACATATAGCCAAAAGTAGCCAAAACTCGTCGCAATAATATAAAAAGAATTTTCATACTAAATAAAAAGCTAAAGCGTAATTATTAAAAACGGTGTTTTATTTTCACTAACCGTTTATCAGCATGTTGTCTGGAATATCCGTGCTTTAAAAAAACGGCATTGCATGACTTTATACAGTAACGCAACACGCTTTGCACAATGCTCCATGAACATAAAATAAGCATAAATCNGCGATATCATCTCTAGACGACAAGCAACTCTCTCTCCAGACTGTGCATGTGGGTGAAAGTAGAGAAAAAGAAAATATTCTCTGATGATGTTCTTTGCTCTCCCGCTCAACATGGTGGCATCTGACAACCCTGAATTATAAGGAACGCCAGGTGACAAAATGTTCCCCCCTATTCTTTGTGCGTCTCCGTTCCCGAGTGAAACGCTCGGTCCCAGCTGGATGTAGTCCATTCATGGTTTCGTCCGACTTTTACAAAGCCTTGCTAAAGTTATACTTACGGTCGTTCCTCCCCCTCATACAAACAAAGCGTAACTAAATTTAGGAAATTATCACCAATGTCACAACGCACCATATTTGTGTGTATTCAATTTAATTATATTTTGCATCAGAACTATTTCTTACTACGCACAACCGACACACCTGTTTTCTCTCGTTTTAATTCATATTAACTATTAATGAAATATTGTAACATAAAGTCCTATTTCACCAAAAATAAAATACTTTTATGCTAGCAGGATTGGAAAATGCTTGTGATGCGTGACATATTTAAGGAAACAGCCCAACACGTCATACATGGGGTGATTTTTCAAAGGTCTGGTTCAAAACGTGAGAAGATACAGCGAACCGACTATATGTTTCGGGAAGCAAGGTAGACGACAACAGGCTAGATTTCTCCCTGTAAAAGTAATACGGCCACAAGGTAAAAGTAGTTTTTCAGGAGAGCATTTTAAACAATATTATGACGTTAAAAAAGACACGAACTCCGTAAATGAGTGAAGATGATCTGCTGTGAATATATATATATATATATATATATATACGGAGTTCGTGTCTTTTTTAACGTCATAATATTGTTTTTGAGTAACAACGTAGCTCTCTAAAATGATGTGTATTCATAATCGTTACTCTTTAAAAAAACTCCCATAATCGTTCAAAAAACACATTTGCAGTCATGTAAGATAATTAAGAAAAAAGTAGCACCGCTCTTAACATCTTGTTGAAGCATTAAAAAAAGCAATCGCATATGAAACTTTTTTTTAACCTTTTTCACAGTTTAAATTGAAGACACGCAGTCAACAGAAAGAAGAGCTTACACGGCGCTTTCAGAACTGTCCAGTTGCCAGATAACCAGCCGTACGAAAAGTTTAGTGCCATAAATGTCACCATTTAAGGAATCATACCCCATTCCTTTCCCAACGTTTCGTCTGCCCTCCGTTCACACCTGGAATCACACTTCATCCCCTGCAATATCAGTGCTCTGACTTTGCAGAATTTTTGTACCCTCGGACATAGGTTTTATACTTGTGTTCACATAAATACCCTATTCTTTATTAAATTTAACATTTGTTTTTATTTTAACAACAAATTTTATTATTTAATTTTTAATTAGTATGAATAAAATCGGCGTGAAATGGTAATGCCTGCTAAGAAATAGAAACCCCAATATTATAAACACATCGTTCTGAGAGAGCAGATATTTTAAATGCAAATACGGGTAAAATAAATACTAATGTATATCATTTTGTGATCTTATCAAATTACATTGCTTACAAATTGTTTTTATATAGTTGTAAAATCTGCTGCATATTTGGTGTATTGATTCCGGAAATTAATTTTTCCCGCTAAGATATAAAGTTGTAATGTTTGTTGCAATTTTTTCATCGCAATTAATAACGGTTTTTTCTCTGTTCATTGAAAAATAATTTAATTTGTTTTCTTCGATGCAATAATTATTCCTTGTCAAGATACTGTGAAAGCGTTATTCTTGGCTGAAACTGGTTACTGATGGTGAAAATCTGAACTAGATGATAAAGTTGTGTTGGTTTGTGTTTCGGTTTTTTTGTGCGTTAATACAGTCTCGTTCCTCCGATAACCGCCACAGTAATCAAAGATTCAACTTTCAAAATATTAACATGCTAATTAAAATTTCGGCGTAGAAGGCATTTGAAACTTCGTTTTTCGGAGCTGTAATTTGAGTGTATTTGAATATCTGATTAGTTAATTGTTTAAATACCCTTCGTTTATTTTCGTATTTTTCCTTCTTGGCGTAAAATTACAAGATATTTCATTTCCCCGGTACTAAGAGTTAAAAACAACTAACTCAAACTATCTGGTCTAACCAGTACCCAGTGATGTTAACAAAAAAAATACGATTTTCCGCAAGCTACCTTATCGTAAAATAAATCTTTCTCTCGAAAAGCCATTACCCGCTACCGTTGTGTATAAACACCGCGTACTCGCACTCCACGGGACAAACGAACGTTGCCTTCGCAGTGGCGAGATTCACGTACATTATTACCCGCGGGATAGGTGTGTCGAACGTAAATTTGGTGTTGAACGGGTTTTGTGAACATGACTGTCCGGTGCAGCGGCTAAGCGTGGGTATAATGAGAGGAAAGCGATATTCGAATCCATATGTACGCTGTTAAAAACATTTCCCGTCCTTTAATGGAAAAATTCCTGTAAAAATGTTTCAGAGCTCTCAGTAAAATTACTACGGGTACGTATCTTTTTCAATATCGGACTTTCAGCAAAATTAGAGTACACGAAAGTGTAAATTGTTATATTTGTATACATGATTACTACAGCGACCTAACATCAGTGGTGTAACGATGATTAGTAGAATGAAATGATGCAAACTGGGACAGTGGCGGGGGTGCCGGAGTGCCACGGCGGCCATCTTGGATGATGTCACGCCGAAATCATGCTCTCATTCCTCGTCAGCAGTGGCCATCTTGGATTTCCCTTTTGTTTCCTTTGGAATTTCCCTTTTTTCTCCCCTTTTTTCCCACCAAGCTATTCACGCTCTTGCATTCCGATTAGTTTTCTCACGCTCTGGAATTCCGATGTTATTTTTTCTCGTGCTCTGTCTTTCTTCCCACCTCTCGTCCATTATATCCCTTTGGGGTTTTTCTCATATTCCTTCCGGTTTCCTTTATTTTCTCTCCAAACCTTTCCCCTCTCTCTCTCTCTCTCTCTCGCTTTTCGCGTCCTCCATCTTGGATGTTATCACGGACGTCTGCTGTAGACGGCAATATTGAATTTCCGCCACCAGTCGTCTGCTGTAAGCATTCATCTATGATTCCCGCATCTGCTACCAGAGTGTGCTAAGACATCTTTAATTTCCGTGCCTGCCGCCAGTCGGCTGCTGTAGGCGGCCATATTTGATTCCCGCGCCCACCAACAGAATGTTTGAAGTTCTACAGTTCGCAGCTACGAGCGCTGGTATTGATGTGGCCATTTTGTGCATGTGTATTGGTTCACTCATCGCCAGCAGGGATGCACTAGATCGGGGAGTTGAGTTCAAACGGTGGCCACCAGGAGCACTGGGAATGTGTTTTAGTCTGTAGGTGTTTCGGAACTCAAAAAAAGTCGTGGGTGGGGGGCATGCAGGATCGTTCCGACACCCCGTGGGTCGCCAGTCGGACATCTTGACCACAAGACTTATAAAACATCTAGGAGAAGAGAATGTTCAACGACGAATATGNGGGCAAAACTGACACCGGCCGGCCGCCATGTTGTGACGTAACCCAACCGCCATGCTGGACCCTGGTGACCTTTGGCCTTGACCCATTACCTGACCTCATGTCCGTGATCTTGAAAGACCTTGAAACCAAAAGAATCCAATAAAAAGGCAGAAAAATTATAAAATAGCAAAAAAATTGTAAAATATTTTTAAAAAATGAATTTTTTTTTATATGCACATGTAGGACGTTTGGGGTTCGATAACAGGTAGATCGACTATGCTCCCGACATGACCAGTCCTCGCCAGTGTCCATCTCGTCAACCATGTTAGATGTCGGTGACCTTGACCTTTGAACTTCACCCAAATAAACTTGAAGCCAAAAAATACTTTAAGAATCCCCCCATCCAAATAAAAACTTTAACAAATTGATAGAAAATTGCAAAAAAAAAATTTTTAATGTATTTAAATAATTTATAAAAAATTACTCAACATTATTATTAAAAACGTACACTTACAGAAGTCCCACCACGACTGACCCTCGCCAGTTTTTTTATTGGTTTTTTAAACGGTCAATTACTTGCATTGCTTGACCTCTTCCATGCCATGCCATATATACTGTCAATTTAGTTTTAGTGTCACCCACTAGAGCACACTGTTAAGTTCAGATATTCCAGTACATCAAGTCGCGGGGCATCCACGAGAAACTTAATCTGTAGCTGTCACTGACGAAGTAAAAAAACATTTTTTTTAGGAGATGGGGCCTCGCATATATACGACATGTCGTTTTACGTCAGCAGTGACTGCGACGATAGGTGTGGGTTGGTACCATGTGCAGTATTCACGAGTTGGCAGCCGTGAGTTGTACTTTGCTCTTACGGTATCACTAGCTGTCAAAGGAACGCGGTCGCCCTCGGAAACTGGGAAGGAGTGAGCAGCTCGCTCGACCATAGTGGCTTCACGATAGATACATGTAAGTTATTATTCCAACAGAGATCGATTGCATATTCATTTATCATGTAAAACTTTAATAAGTTGAAAAATAATTCACAATTCCGTATTTATTTTATCATAAAAACTTTAATACTCTTGAGAAAAAAAGAAACACACTTTTATCTTTAGCCCATTCGAGAATACACAAGGACACACTAACATGAGAGTCCAGGTTCGACACTTGGGAAAAATATGCTCATTATCATAATGATTGAAGGAAAAAAAAAAAGACAGAACATACTGATGGATGAAAAGTAAAACACTCGTTTCACACATTCATAACACCTTTATTTCTTATAAAACATTATTTCTTTAAAACGAAATTAATTCATCGCACAAGGAAAATATGATGTATAGAAGTATCTGCACCTTCTATTCTTACTCTGCTACACGCTAACTAACAAGACGTGCAATATTTCACACTTGAAATATAAATTCTAGCATAAATGTTTATTTTGTCGATCATGCCTGTATATATACACATCAAGTTTGAAACAACATACAGTATAAAAAATGTTTTAATTCACACCTTTCACCAAAGTCAACTTTTTAACAATCTACAGGAAAAAGAAAACCTCACACGCAAGTTGACACAGGGAAAAAATTAGCTTCAATTTGTAAACAATGCACATCATAATTATCCCGGGAAGGACCCTACCAGACGATTTGAAGAAACGCCTGACCGACTCGCTAGCTGCTAACTTATCATCGCGGTCCTGCCCGGGAATAATATTTTTTTTAATGTAAGAAAATATATTTCGTCCTTGTGTTATCTTCGCTCAGCTTGAACTCATGGACGCGCTTAAAGCAGACAATTGACTACTGGCAGACCGACTCCTCACAAAACTGACCCATAAATGACCTCTGAAGACACAGAAGGACCCATCAATGATTCATAATAACCCATATTGACCCATAAATGACCTCTGAAGAACCGTAATGACCCACAATGACCCATAATGACCCATAAATACCAACAAATAACTCCTGATTGTGGTGCATGTGGTGCTAACTGTGGTGCATGCAGTGCTAACTGCGGTGCGTGCGGTGCTAACTACGGCGTGTGCGATGTTAAGTGGGGTGCATGTGGGTTACAAGTTAAAATAAATTCCCCTATTTTAAAATAAAATTATATAGTACTTCCTCCAAAGCTAAAAGGTGGATATTTTATATAATCTCGCTTTAAAATGTATATATCCAGGTCCCTCTGTATATTTAATCACTTCCTGGGTAAACTGTATTTCCCCTTTTCTCTAAAAGTGCCTAGAACTACAGCAGGCTCCCACCACGCTTCGCTATCGGTCGATGCACAACTTGAACTTTGTACTGAACAATGCAGCACCACAGCAAACCCCCACCATGCTTCCCAATTGGTCGTTGCGCGACTTGATCTTTGTACAGATTGTTCTCGGAGGGATACAAGGAAAATAGTTCGAAAAATCTGATATAAGCTAGAAACGCACATGCTTCGTTCCATTTTGCCTTGTAAATTTGCTCTGTATGATTCCGAGTGCTTCTCTTCTACTGGCGTCTTCAGTCTATCAACAAGTTCATTCGGGTCTTCGGGAAATAGGTAACCAGTATTCTCGGCATATTATGCCTTCTTCATTTCGATTGTTGCAGCAAATGAGTTGGAGGGGTGTGTCAGTGCATCGAGAAAATCGCCATCATCGTCTTCAGCACCATCACTGTCTTCATGTTAATTTTCATCAATGCTCTCTTCATGGTCATCTTCACCTCCTGTTTTGTATTGTAATATTATATTTGCTTTTCTTTGTAGCAGGTTGATGTTCTTGAAACAAGGCAATGCTATTTTTAGACAGAGTGACTCATGAACATTTGGGCAAAAAAACTTTTTTCCGTAAATTTGGCAGATTTGAAACCAAATTTAAGGGAAATTCTAGAAATTTTGAGTGTTTTCCAAGGTCAAGGTCAAAGGTCCGGGTCACCTAAGATGGCGTCGATCTTACTGTCCTAAGCCTTGCACCCCTTTCCACCAAGGCATAATGACAGAGCATGAACTGGAACATTCTTAAAACAAGGTTATGGTATTTTTAGACTGAGTGACTCGTGATAATTTGGGTAAGGAAAGATTTTGCAGGAAATTTTGCAGATTTGAAGGGAAATTCGAGAAATGTTGAGTGTTTTTTGAGGAAAAACGTGTCATTTAATGTCAAGGTCAAGGTCAAGTCTGGTCGACTGCCAGATGCCATGTCGATCTTACATTCCCAACCCCCTGTCCAAGAACTCTCATTTTCTCTCTACTAATGAACGTTATACTTTGTGTTTTTCTGTAATGGTATCACACATATCTTAAGCATACAAGAGGGAAACAGCCTCTTATTCCACGAACTCTCACCGCACATACCAGCAAAATGGATTCACTGGCCAACAACACGTCGGAATGTCGTTCGCCAATCAGCGAATGGTAACTTACTTGCCAGTCGGCAGCCCATCCAGTACGCTCTAAATCTGAATCAGTGAGAATTTCACTGTTTCAACCAGTTAGTATAATCTTACTGATTCAACAGTCACTTCAGTGAATTTTACTGATGAATCAGTGAAAAAATGCCAGTTTTCCATCACTTATTGATTCACTGACATTTTCCCCTGATTCATCAGTAATTTTTTTCTCTGTTTTTCAGAGATTTGTTTTTTTGACTAATGGATTAGTTAAACAGCGTGCAAAAATGGCCGTCAAACAACGTGTAAAAATGACCGTTAAAAAACATGTATAAAGTCAAATAACAACGCATAAACTAATACAGCCAATACAAAATACTTTCTAAAATGTGTTTCGTATTTGAAAACACAATTTTTTTGAGGTAGCCTTTCATTCCGTTTTTACGTATTTCATTCCATTGATGTCATGTAATCATCACAGCGCTCGGTTTGAAGGTTTAAACTGCATATAATGTGGCGAAGAAAGTGCACTAATATGTACTATTCGTTTTAACAATCCTAACGGTACCAATCAAACCAAAAACGAAAACACTTTAAAACTACACGCTTTGAATGAGAAAATATAAGAGATGTATTTTCCTCTTTTATATCAACTTGCCTTGGTAGTTCAGATGGTAAGGTAGGAATCTAAAAGTGAATTGGAATGGGGGTGTGTTAGTTCAATCACGGCAACCTGCAGAAAAGTTTTACTTTTTTAAATTACGGTAAATTGTGTAATATAAATAGTAAATTATCGTAAATAAAGACAATATTTAATTCGTTGCTGCAGTTTGCCGTCACTAATTCAATCAGAGAAATTTTTTCCTGAAACAATCCGTGGTTTTCCACTGATTCTAAGTGGAACCATTTTCAGTGATTCGAGTAGTTGAATTTCACTGCGAATCAGTGGTTTTCCACTGATTCTAATTTAGAGCGTAGGGAACATTTCGCAGCACGCAGTAGCCAATCAGACACGCGTGCGGCCAAACAGTAGGCCCACATCAAAGGAACCTCCTCCATATTTCGCTATTGTATATTTAATTTTACTCATAAACGAGCGGTAAGGCACCCCGTTCACTCGCGACGTGGCGTCGCCTGCACAGGTACATTTTTGTATAGGCTTTTCACGGTTATTTGATCACTTTTGAAATGACCCTGTGAAAAATGTATCTGCCCCTACCTCCATATATTTTAAAGGGTACACACATTGACTGGTATGTGAAGTTGGTACCGACGGAGGGGAAGTAGTCCCATATCTTAACGTTGGATTAAAAGTGTTAGGTAATAATTTGCCAATACTGAAATTATTTCTTTTTCTTCCCGTTTTCTTAATGCACAAGTGCAAAAATTAGAAATTTTGCAAAGTGTGTATTTTCCTAGTAACTGCACAGTTTCTCTTAACTGACTCATAAATAAAGTGATGAGGCCCATGTCAACGTTAATTTTACGTATTGCGGAAGAATACTCAATGTGCATACAAGTAGATCTTGAGAAGGGCTTTCAGAAGTGCTCAGTTTACCGTGAACAGCATTTAGCAGATGTGTTTAACTAGGAAACTAAGTACAGGAAAGTCTAAACACCAGCATTCGTCGCACCATTTCCCAACCCGCCACAGTTTACCATCACGTTTCTGGCGAAAATCCAAAGACCCTGGAAGTCAGCGGCCGCTTTCCGGGCCAATACTGGCTGCTGGAGGTCGAAGCATGCGTGTCGATAAATCTCTTGCAACAGACCGCATCTGGAGGGTCGAATTACCGACTTACCACTGGACCACAAGACCTGAAAGCCACCTTTCACCGTATTGGGACGGGCCAACAGGCTTCAGGTTACCGAAAGCTGGCAGCTGACACGTTGTGCTTGTAAACTGCCGTTGCTGAGCGTACTTCGCTCATCTCTATCACGTGTTGTAGCTCTTGCATACCAGCACCATAGACTGGCTGACCAAATGAATGCAATACTTTTGCACTTGAAGTAACATTTTGTCTTCCTTGACGCTTTTATTCGAGGAAAATTAAATTCAATCAGTGAAAGGTAACCCCTAATTTTTGAGTATGTTCACTATCCAGGGTCACAAATTCAAATACATTTTCTTCACGTAAAAAAATTCACTCTTAAAACGTTATCTTGATAGCCTTTTGAGAATTTTATTAATGAAGTGAACATATCGTTTAGACGTAAAATACTTCGAAGTCAACGAACTGTTGAGCTACCGGCCATGCTTTACTAGGTCTGAAGTTTACCGTTTTGAGACATCTTTGTTATGTTAGAAGTTGAGACCTTTTCAGCACTAGTCAGAGACTAGAATTATTTGTGCATTAATTTTGCGGCAACGTTGGCTTTACACATACACACTTTCAACTTTCGGAAAAGTTACGTAATGAAATTAATGCTTGCAACAACCTACACGTGGAATGTCTGTAAGTTTCTGTGAAGAACTGTACATTTCGTTGGTCGTTGCTTACTGCCTTCGCAATTTCTTTTCTTCACTTGTACATAGCTAGCTCTTGACATGTACCGATGGTTCAAGTGTTTGGCCATCTTCACGTCTACTTATAACAGTGAACAGAATAAATAGTGTTACTCATTTACGTGTTTTATGGCCGAGTGGTGTTTTTCAGCCCTGTAATATTTTTTTGAGAGGTATATTTTTAGCTATGCTCCTTGATTACCAGACGTCATTTCAACATTGTACGCTGTAAATCCGAATCAGCGATAACAATCAGATAAATAACATTCACTGAAAGTCAGTTGATAGGCTACTGCCGACTGGCCAATCAAGCAAATTAACTGGGAACAAGTGACTTATGGCAGCGGAATTGTCGACATTCAGTGGGAACCACAAATAAATCAGTGAAAATCAGTCATCATATCAATTAATGATCTGGCACTGATTACCAGTAGCTCAATTTTTACTGGTTTTCACTGATTTGGCTCAATTCTCACTGTTCAGTTTTAGAATGTAAGAATGTACGCTATTTATTTAAGTAAATGTTCACCAATGGAATGCGGGCACGGTGTTGTAAAGTGTCAATAACTCGCGTTTGCCTGCGTGCTGGATTAGGGGCAGTGATATAATGCGAAAAGATTTCCATAAAACATATATTTCAAAATATTATAATGTATGCTCGTAATTTCTTGATTGGTGGAATTATGTTATGACTAGAGACCTGCGAAATTCGCGTTATTATTCAAGGACGGACTGAACTCAAGGTACCGTGCGTTTGACCGACTATAGCTATTGGCAGGAAATATGTCTGTCGCACCTCGGAGAACTCTCGAGCTAATATGATAATATCAGCGGTGGAGTGGCCAATATCTTTTAAGATGAAGCATGTAGGTGACGTTGATCAAAGTCCAGTGGCCAATGAAACCATAAACTGTTATCCTTTGTTTATAAGGCAGCGGAGTCTGTCCTGTCACTCAAAGATAACGCGAATTTTGCACATCTCTAGTTATGAAAATCGCCGACTGTTTGCACGCGAATCGCAGAAGTTGTATGCAAAGTTACTAAATTTTGAGTGGCCCAAAACTACTTTTAACGCAAGTAGCTGCCAATAGGAAAAAATAAAACGGTTGGTGTATGCACACAGTACTGAATTCTAACATGCATTCAAATAGTTTCGCAAAATATCACTGCCTCTGTGGATAGGCAAGTACGTAGGAGCGAACTCTGCTGCCAATTGACTGTCTAAGGCTCGGGAATTGAAACTTGTGTGTCTGATTGGTCGAAACACAAAACCAGCCAAAGAATTCATGACATGATCACTAGCTTACAGAGGGAAGGAAACGGAATTCATTCAATTTCGCAGTTTTCAAGGTTGACTTAAATACATGTACACCGGACTGTATTCAGTTTTTTTTTATTCGACGTGTATGTTGTAAACACTGATGAAGGGGCAGAGGATTGAGTACAGAAAAGGAAGAGACTCGGATGACCCCATGCAGTAATAGCTTTAAATTTGGACCGAAAAAATCTGACCGTAAACGTAAATAAATATGCATGCTCCTAAGTGGTCAGGCAGGATTATGGTCAGCACTCTCATACTGTCTGCAGTAGGTTATTTTTTGTTGTTGATGTCTATCATACAAGAATACTAATGTGATTTTCCTAATTAATTATTATGGAAATGTGCTCTTTATGTGGGAATAAAGGCGAACTGGGTTCAATCCCCGGCTGGGTCACTCCCGGAAGTGGGAATCGTGCCGGACGATGACGCTAGTCGGTGGGTTTTCTCGGGGATATCCCATTCACCCCACCTTCCATTCCGGCGCTGTTCCATTCTCGCATCATTTCACCCTCATAGGCTCTCAAGAACTCGTTAAGAGCCCCCCAAATTTCTCAACTCAACTTTATTTGGGAATACTTCATAAACGAGCAGCTCATGAGTTGTTGTAGAATAAGTTACGATAGTTCCCCGCACGCTTACGGTTTATAAATGAAATTATGTCGTATCATACCAAATATTTTCTGAGTTGTTAATTTTTCAGTTTGTCTCGAAAGCTAATCCGCTGCTTTAATAAATTAAATGTAGACATTAATTGCTTTATTTTTGCTTGTTTAGCTGTTCATTTTAACACTACTTCTAAGTCTTACATTTATTTACAAGGATCGTCACTGAATAAAGTTGCATTTGCTAACAAGTAATATGGTATCTTATTTGTTAGTTATTTAGCCTTGAAGTGTACAGTACCGGCCAAATGTTTATAACCTCCCTGAGCATTATGTACGTACACAATTGTGTGGAATGGGTCGAGTAAAGCAAAAAGTTAATTTTTAAAAAAATTTACTTTATAAAGATTGATTAATAGTGTACGGCCTCGTTGTGACTGGAGCTAGTTTTATTTGTTTATTAAGAAAATATCTTGCTACAACTTACTTAACCTCGTACCATTCACAGATAAATATACCATTCTAGGTGTTGAAACTAGTCCCTCCTACCACTGCGTTAGTAATTTTTAATTCTATCTTCGAATTTTATAATATATCATGACCAAAGTGAAATGGCGTGGCTGTTTATTTATGTGCCCATACTCATCCGCCAAATGCCTGTGCGAGGTTATGGGAAAGTGCCTTGCGTTTCATTCATTTATTATTATTCATTTATCATTATTGACTGAGCCGCCGGCTGGCAAGTAAGTTACCAGTCGCTGATTGGCGAACGGCGTGTCGGCATGTTGCTGGTCGTTGTCACTGTTTTTCTGGCGTGTCCCGAATGTAATATATAAACAACCTGTTAAAATTAAATATAACATTTTTTTTAATAAAGCTACTCTAATATGAAAATTTCGCCTGCCCTCAGAACAAAACTCGCACCGACAGAGTTAGACTATTTGGCTAGTGTTAATCAGGTACTACAGCTCCATCGACAGACCATCTTTTTGGGTAACTATGCAGATGAACACTATAAATTGTGTGTCATGTTACACGTGAAAGGGCCTTCGATTGGGAAAGGCAAGCTCGTCTTCTATATTCCGCCGGTTTGGAGTCAGCCTGTATAACGGACGTTATTGAGTACAGCGACGCTGTCCAGTGTAGCCGGAACCAACAGGAGGGCGTAAAGAGCAATAACGGAGAACAAAAGCACCGGTGTTCTTGTAGCGGGGGGGATGTAGGCGTCTCGCTTGTAAATCGCCTCGAGCGCAAGTACATGTACAGAGAGCTGAGTGTGTTAAGTACTCGAACACTAAATTAACTTAGCGCTGTTCGAATACTAAGATTCTCGATCTGCAAAAAACTTCCGACACCGAGGACGGTTTTATTGCTTAACCGGCGCACAGTGCGAGGACGCTTTGACCAAGGAGGCGCGGGTTTTGCACAGTAAAACACGCAGCAAAGTGGATTCCCGTCACAGTGCATTGGTAACTGGTGCGACGGCCGGCCAATAAAGGAAGATCTACGGAACAGTAGGCGAGTCGTGCGCGTGGTGTGGAAAAACAAGACGCTGGCGACTGGAAATATAAACGTTTGTTAATGCGCAGAATACGCTTAAATATCCTACTTGCACTCTTCGAGATCTACTTCGCTTACTGGCAGCGTGTCTTTGTGAGGAGACTTTTCTTACCTGACTGGAGCAATCAGTACTAAGTTACCTACTCTGACGCTGTAAATCCATGATTCACAGGCAAGCACATACGACCCTTGATACAGGTTGTTCACGGTAAAGTGAGCACTTTTGAGGCCCTAGTTACTGTTTTCCCTTTATCAATTTTTTTAAATCCTTTCACCACTTTTAAAATAAATATTACCATATTAGTAATAAACACAGTGTATATATTTCACTGGACTTGAAACTTAACGTCTAAGGCTACAAAAAATATATTTATTGAATATTTTTCCAAATGAGAGAGCTTCATAAAGTGCTCACTTTACCGTGAATAATTAAAATCACTCTATCTAGAGAATAGAACTCAGCTTTAAGTGTTTTGGAGTACAACTAGCCGAGAAATATTCCCGCGATAAACAGTTACCACTACATAATTTATACACACTGAGAAAAAATGTTTTTTTTGAATCAAACAAGGTTTATTTGGCGCAACCATATTAGCTGTTTGTGTAGGGGCAATTAAATATTTTGTTGTTCTTATTTGGTTTCCCCAAATAAATATTGGGTTGGTGCAAACAAAGATTTGTTTGGCTATGCGCACATTAAACAGTTTCAGTTAATTTAGAAAAAGATTGGAAACCCGACCGAAATTAGAGCTTATATCATCTGCACTCGGGTGCTACGACCAAGAAACTTCAGCTAAAGTGATTGTACATGACGTTGGAATGTTTTAAATACACGCATTTCAAATATTGGACAACGTACGCAAATAAATATTTCAAGTTTTACAGCTTTCCTTTTTAGTTTCCTGTTGAACTTGTTCTATTAGGATGTTTATATCATTATTAAGCATCAGCAAATGCACAAACAAACTCTGTTACTATTCTAATTGTCACAAAAATTGTAAACCAACTCTCGAGCTGTATTTTCGAACGAAAGCAACAAATATTTTGCTGTCGATTCAACAAAATATTTTTTTGACAGTCTAATTTATTTTGGTCCAACACAGAGGTTTTGTTTATTCAAACATGTATTTTTTTATACAAACGAAATTTATTTTGTTGCTTTTCAAGTTTTCTTTACTCAACAAAATGTTTTGGTCATATACAAACAAATATTTTGTTAGCCTTTCTCTCAGTTTACATTAGTGTCTCCAACAAAGTCTTTGTTCACTGCAAATAAATTCCGTGTTAAAAATATATCGCACGTAACTGAACGTATTATTCTGTTGACAAATTGTAGCGATATCTTTGCTTACACTAAATATTTGTTTAGATGCTAAAACAACAAAATATTTGTTTTTCAAAAAAATTATTGTTTTAAATAAATTATTTGGCTCTGTGAACAAATTTATTTCATTTGTCTGTGAACAAATTTAACTCATTTGGAGGAACTGAGGCTTGGTTGTGCCAAGAAAATGTATTTTAGCTGAAACAAACGCTACAAAAACAAGTATAATTTGGTT
>NQII01013076.1:0-20842 GCA_002778355.1 Clitarchus hookeri
TGTGATACTCAAGGAAAGTAAAATTTTTGCGGAATAAGGACGATTTATATAAAAATAATATTATTGGTATGCAGTTTAATTTATCTAGGGATTTCTCAGAAAAATGTGAAATGAAAATTTTATNAGGGATTTCTCAGAAAAATGTGAAATGAAAATTTTATGTTACATATTATGAGAACGTTAATGACATTCTTGCTAATCCATTAGCGTGCCAAAAATTTAGGAGTCATCTGATAAACTTGATTTACTATAGTGAGTTTTGTACATTCACTCATCTTTCTAAACTCTTAAAGCAATTGAAAATACAGTTTATTTTAAGTGATTTTTTAGGCTTATACGAATTGCTGCACTTTGATGTATATTGATTAAGATTAGATATATCCGTGAGAGAAAGGTGAGCAATGAAAATTAAATGTTTGGGAACCAGGCCCCTATTACTTTTCCATTATTTTTTTAGCAGTGCTTTAAACACAAATAATTTTCCTGCATCAAGTGTTTTTGACTCGTTAATATTCGATTGAGTTAGGCATTCACACATTTTGTTTTATTCCCATCTTAAGAGGATAAAAAGCTGCAAAGCAACCACAAGTGTGTACAACTTCAAATAAATATTGCAAGAAGTATAATAGCTCTTATCCTATGTCTACACTCGTCGTGCGTATCCAATAAAAATTTACTGATACGTTCACAGGTATCAGATACAGAGACTATACATTACTTTTACAAATCAGATCATCGTTTTGAAACAGGATTGAGTGTTATGATCTGCGAAAGATATATTTACTGCGCCATTGCATCTCTTAATTAGTTGACGTTGTACCCATTTTGACAAGTCATTGGAGAGGTTGACATATACGTTACAACAGTTTCTAAAAGTATTTTAATAATCGCATTTTTTTAAATTGCTGGTGTACTCTTTCGAGTAGTCGCTAGTTAAAGGATATTTAGAAAATTTAGCAGAATTTACCAAATCAGTACACGCTCTTGCTGGTGTATGTTATTAAATGTTAACTGGCAACTTACACAAAAATATGCTATATTAAAGAACATATTAAAAATAACCAATACTGTATTTGTTATAACTATTAATGGAGACACTGTAATTATTATTACAATAGGGGGCCGCAAGTATTATTACAATAGGAGNTACTGTATTTGTTATAACTATTAATGGAGACACTCTTATTAAAACAGGAGCCTGTAATTATTATTACAATAGGGGGCCGCAAGTATTATTACAATAGGAGTCTGCAAGTTTGATTACAATTGAAGACTGCAAGTATTATTACAATACGAGACTGCAAGTATTGTTACAATAGTAAACTGAAAATTATTATTACAATAGGAGACAGCAAGTATGATTGCAATATGTGACTGTAAGTAAGTATTATTACAATATGAGACTGGAAGTATGATTACAATAAAAGACTGAAAGTATGATTACAATAGGAGACTGACCCAGTTCTTTCACTTAGTGGACTAAAACACCTATAATTACTAAACTGATATTTCAAACATATATTGTACTCTCGTTTTTGCTTTGTTTTTAAAATATTAAATATTCCAGATATGTATAATATTTTTTTCATACACTTGTTTGAATTCATCTATTTACCTAATTTGAATTTACAATATTTTGTGACACATATAATATTACGAGAATATAAATATATTAAAACTTTCTGAAAATTTTATTTTTATTCAAAGAACTGATTATGCTATTTTTACACGATGAACAAGTTGCCAAATTGTTCTCGTATTCAAACAACACACTGAAAAAATGATTATTGCTTAAAATAACGAAATTATGAAGTTAGAGGAAAAATATTTTTGAAGAAAAATCAAGTTATAAATTGTTTTTATTTGTATACATGTAGTAAATACACGCATTAAATAGAAAAAGCTTGTAGTTCATCTTAACATTCCTTTTTTAGATTTGTGGCACGATATACAAAGTACTACATTCTTTACACTCACAGTATTCAGCATACATGACCCTGAAAATCCATAGTTAATTAAGCATACAAATTGAAATAGAATTCTTCTATGTTGAAAATTTTTATTAACTAATGAGTATTTTTCATTGTTCGAAATGTTCAAACCTCTCTGTTAACCGCAGTACCTAATTTCACATCTGCATTTTTCATAAAGTGTTTAAAATATTAAAAATAAAATTTATATTAATATCACTTTACTAACAATGTATAAAGGTTATATACCCTCTTAGATATATATTAAATGCTTTTTAAAAATTTGTTAAAAAATTATATAACTTCGAAAAGTATTTTATTTATTTTGTATTGTTTTATTTTCTAAATAATAAAGTTTTTTTTAACTGAACCTCATTCCCCCCAATCGTTATTACTAACTAGAAAAATATTATTCTTTTTTTTTATGTACTTAAATCAGTTTACAGAAATTATATTGTTATTGAGTTTTACAGCACACATGTATATTATTATATTTAACCAAATTGATATATGATTATATTTCACTAATCATGTTTAAGTTCTACAATTATCCGAGCTAACATTATTTTGATAACATTTCCAGGTAATAATCTATTGATTTATATTCTTTAACATAAATGTATAAAACCAATCCCTAAAACAAATTTTTTACTCCATTTTTACAAATATTTTTTTAGAAGATATGAAAGTACATATAAAATTAAGGAACTAAGTTTTTTCTTGCAAATGAAGCTGTACGACTTTGGTCAGAATAAAAAAAAAACATTCAATTGTATTTTACGTTATGTGGAATAATGCTAAATATATATATATATGATTCAAGTAACACTTTAAAATTTTCTTAATATGAAATTGACTTAAATAATTTATAACAATTCAATGGGCTTGTATTCTTTAGATTGTAAATACAAACATTTTGTTTTAAAACCTAAAGTCCTTAAATTAACGCAATTATTATGACAAATGAAAGCGAAATAAATGCAACCTTTGAAAAAATACCCCATTTGTGATGTAGTTGATTATTTTATATATATGCCATGTATTACAAGCGTTTTATACATCTGTTAACATACAAGTACGTTATTTTTGGTCAAATTTTACTTCTACTTACATCTTATCTTTAATATATATTTTTTAATGTACAGTTAATATTAACAAAACAGTGAGAAAACAGCTGTTTTGGTAATACCTAGTTAGAAATAGTTGTTATTCAAATTATTATTTCACTGAGTTCCCACCAATGCGGTGGGTTGTCCCTTTAGTAAAGTTGTCTAAACTTGGCTAAATTTTGTTTACACAAGGTGGAGAAACTGTCTGGAAGTAGAACTTTAGCAGGGATTATAGAAGAAATGTTCGTCTAAATTGGAAATTGATAATTACAGGAATTAATTTAAGCCTATTACCTAATAATTTTTTAATATGTTTTGATGTAAATACCAGACAATTTTGAAATTTACTACAGCTATATAACTTTTGCAGTGATAACAGCCTATACCATGTTTGTTTTCTGAATAAAAGTTTCATCATCGTGTGTGTTGAATGTCTTTTATTACCCGTGGGTGTAAATAATTTAGGTTTAAGTATTGAAAACATTTCTCAGTTTATCATTTTTGTAATTGTGTAATACAAGTGTTAACATAAAATATTAAAATAATGATCTAATTACAGTTGTGGTGTAACACTTACACATTGTAGGGTATGTTCAATAATAAATTATATTAATTTAATCGTATTCGGTATTTAATCATTTTACTATATACACTAAATACGATTAAATAAATATATATTTTTGTAATATATCATTATGGACATACTCTGTTTTATAAACAAGATATTATATTATCATGTTGACTTAAAAGTATATATATTTTTAACTTTCGGCATGTGAAAGTAGTTCCATATGAAAGCCGGATAACAGCGAAATAGTAGACATCTAGTACTGCGTTGATCACTGCAGAAGTATGTGCACTGAATACAATTGTGCCAAAATATTTGCTTTAAATCTGGACTATTGCGTGCACAACTTAATGTTAAAGAGCAGTTTTATAACTTATTATTCCAGTACAGTTTGAATCAAAATAATATACTTTTATTTTTTAAATTATTTTCTGGAATTAACCAGGTGTCCAGATAAAAAGCAAACGTTAAATTATATATGGAATACTAATACCTATACATAAATTTAATTAATACTTAAAACATGTAAAATGCTTATGCATTATTGCAAATAGAAAAAAAATCTTATTAATTTTCAAAGGCCGTCGGTTATTAATAAAACATTCATGACAGTGAAATTTTAGGTTTATCCTAACTAATATTATAAATGTGAAAGAGTGTTTGTTTGTCCTTCTTTCACGTCGCAACTAAGCAACGGATCGAAGCGATTTCTTTAGCACAGAAATAGTTGGAAGGCCGGGAAGTGACATGGCTTCTTTTTTTCCCTAAAAATATTTCATTCCCTCAGGAAATTTGTTTTAGTAAAAATAGCGCTCGGGGTACAATGCTGCGCCAATGTTAGTTGTTAGTGTGGGACGAAAGCACACTGTCACACAAAAAAGCGATAGATGCCCTAAGCCAAACTCTACAGCATATACGAAACTATACAGACATTATAGGAGGAATGGTTGTATTACTGATTGGTGACTTCCGCCAATCTCTACCAAATATTCAGAGGGGCATACCTGCAGATGAAATAAAAGGCTGTATCAAGTTGTCAATCTTATAGGAAAATGTAAAGACAAATATGAGAGTGCACCTTTACAATGACGTTGATACAAGACATTATACTGATCCACTACTAAAATTGGAGATGGGCGGTTAGAAACAGGTGCCGAGGGCTATGTGTAACGAACGAGGGATTTTTGTAATTAGGTGCAGAATGATGCGGAGTTGTTTGAAAGCTTTTACCCAGATATACAAAGAAATATAAATGACGACCAGTGGCTATGTGAAAGAGTGTTTCTACCACTAAAAAATGACATCGTTAGTGCTCTGTTTTGTGTTTATGATCAGTGTATGTCTTTTAACAAATACCTTTATTTCTCCCTGTAAGTTTATTACTATTACCACGCGAAGGAAGCAGCGGGAAAAGCTAGTTTCATTACATATCATTTATATAAATATTAACGTAATAATTTATTGTACTACTATTTAATGCGAAGAAACGAATCAACTTTACTTTCTTTTACTTTTTAAAACGATAACAAAAGGTAAGAACATGTCGATATAGACATAAGAGAATAAAACTGAAATTAAATTTTTTTCCTAGTGAAATAGTATGTGGCCTCAAACTTATTGTCAGGAAATACTTTTATTTGACTTTGAGATAGTAAAAATATATCTGCGTGTGGTCGTACACCAATTATAAAATTACTGCCTTCGAAGTTTGGTAGTCACTGTCTTCAAGAAGTAATTTACTGTACCGACAACACCGTGATTGTTGGTCGTTAGTAGGTGCAGCGAGAATACCCATATGGCAACAAGCACCTTCATGTCTTGTAGCAGTTAAACACCAGCCGGATGCGAGGCTGAGTGAGTAGTTGGAGCTGGTGACTTCTGGCGCACGCGGGTCAGTAGCGGTTCAGGAGCGAGAAGTCATGCATGCGACTCATCATGCCAACTCCGCAGAAAAAAGGTATCCAGCAACTACGGCGCCTGGCGTTCTGTGATAAGCTCTCTCCATTATGCGTGTCCTTCTGGAGCGAAAGATCCAGTGGCATATTAGTCCCGCTCTTGAATTCCCAAGGCAGCTGGAATCTATTGTGGTTGTTCCAGACATCCTGGGATAACAGTTCGCTGTTTCTTGAGGACTTCTTCTCTAACAAACCCAGTCCATCTACAAGCAAAACAGAATAATTTTGATAATAACCCCGAGTGTCTCTGGAATTTTCCAAAAAAGATTTCATCATAGATTAAGTCCTCCAGTACTAAGCAGGTAAAGGATGTCTCGAATAGGAGTTAAGCGGTGAACCCTGGACAATTCGAAGACATTGATGAAGGGGGACCTAGATTACATCCTCCATTCCTTTCCTTGCTTATTTACTGGGTGTTACCTGTCGATGGAAACAAAGTTTGTTAATAAAGTTTATAGTGCGGATAAACCAGAGAAACATAAAATATTCAATTATGTTTTATAATTCCTCTTATAACTTTTACAAATTATAAATGTAGCCTAATATGTAAAAGATACTGTTAATCAATTTGGTAGTCAGGAATTTGATGACGAGCATGTCATATGGAAACTGATATAATCAGAAAGATTTTCTAATGCCTTGGTAGGAGGAAGGGAAACTAGTGGGATGTGGGGAGCCGAATATCTAGATGCAAATTATGGTAAATAATATTTTTCATGTGTTTGTGTACGGGAAAAATTTATTTCACGTCCCTGAAAATACCTACCACCTTACAAATATTGTAAAACGTAACCCACTTGTTCAAGATCGTAAATAAGAAACATTGGCATTTAAAAATTAAATAATTGGCATAAACGTCTGTTATTCGAAATTATTCTTTACGCATGGACCCCGAGGAAATATGTTTATTAAGCGTTTGGTATCCTACGGTTGTTATTTACATCACAGCAGTGGAAAAAACAAAAGCTCTTCAATGTTGGTTGAACAATGCTCCATGATTACAATAAATATAGGACTCTACCATGAGCTGCTAGCATGGAAAGATACAGATAATTTACTAACAATACACACATTCTCTTAGGAACCTACTACTGACTACAGAAACGCTACCCAAGGACGTCTGAAATATCTTACATGGTACCAATCAACTGTTACGTAGAGACAAGGTTTTGTGACAATTCCCAAATAATGTAAAGTAGAAAAATTATTCAATACCTTTTATTATATTTATAAAGAATTTGAATTGGTAAAACAACAATAAGAACGACTAATATAATGGATATATAATAGCAATAGTTATCACAGTTGTTTATAATACGTTCAATATATTACAGTTCTTTCAAACATAGTATTTGCCTTTTACACCAAAAAGGAAAAAAATACCACATTTGAAATATTATCTCAGCTCCAGATCAACAAACCATCAAAAATTCAAAATGTAATTTATTTAATATCTGATTAAAAACCTTACTATTTTCTTTAACTAGGACACAGTATTTATTTGACTTTAAAAACTTGAGGACACAAGGGTAGTAATTGACAGTCTTAGTGAGGGTTTCGGAGTTGCACGAAACACAGAAATATCTTTGATTTTTGCACTCGTGAAGTCTTGTAGCGTACATCTGGACGAGCTGTCGAAACGGTGGGCAGCGGCAATGCTTGTGAAGGTCTGCAAAGTTCGTCATGATGGGCACCCATTGCGGATCGCCGATACCTGGCATATTCCAAACACATACACCTGTTAATAAGGAATTATGGCAGAGTCCAGCATTTTTCGGAATTTACTCGTACGGAATATTCCCCTCGTATCCACGTTAGTTCGTGTGTTTCGTACGTCTGTGGGTTTGCACGTCTCTGTTACATGGTGTAGTCGATGTGTTTCTATGGACACGCCAGTAAAAAAGTTAAAACTTTGATATTCTTGTTTACATCAGTGTACCAGATAGCAAAATGTTTGGTGGTGTACGACTCCAACAAGCGAAAATCTTGGGTGTTGCAAAACATTTCTTACAATATTTGTTATATAAAAAAGGTTAAGTTTCCATGCTTACACTGGTTTTCACAAATGTTTTACAAAGTCATATAAAACTATATCGAGGTCTATAGACATCGAGAACCTGTGTTCTTAGGGTTCCTTACAGGTAATTGCTTGCCAGTAACTTTCTTGAAGGGGAGCATATTCCACGGGTACAGAGATAACTTGCACAAGGACGTCGTCTTCTACCGGGAGGGGTATCTACTAAGGGGGAAGGCGTCTCCAACAGGGACGTCGTCTTCCATGGCCGCAGACGTCGCGAGGGCTGCTCGGCGGGCCTTGCACCAACCCCTTCGATGTGGCGTGTCGGGATCAGAGGTGGTGCAGCCCTCGAAACACTCCTTGAACAGGAGACGTTCCCGTGTGTCTTCGTGCTGCTGCAGGTTGGCCGGCAAATACATGAATACGGCCTTAATTTCTTAATGTGCGTAGACCAGGGGATATCCTTTCGGCGGGTGCGGTAACTCGTCCCGTTTGACCAAGGCACAAAGCGTGTGCACCCTTCCAAGTGCCAAAACGGCACAAAGGATTTTTAATCTCTTGGACAACACGCGTTCATTTCTAAGAGCTAGAATGATGACTGATTCCCCGAGAGGGCACGGGGTGCACTTTATTAAGTGTTTTTAAGGGGGGGGNTTCTAAGAGCTAGAATGATGACTGATTCCCCGAGAGGGCACGGGGTGCACTTTATTAAGTGTTTTTAAGGGGGGGGCGGGGTGAAATAACACACACATGCAATTAAAGTAGGCCGCCGAATGGTCGGAACGAAGTTATCTGAAAGTACCCGAGTAATTAGCCAATGAAAAATTGGAGGAGCAATTAAATGTAATGGAAGGTGGTGAAGGGGAACCGAATAAATATTCGAACAAAGATTTCCNGAAAAATTGGAGGAGCAATTAAATGTAATGGAAGGTGGTGAAGGGGAACCGAATAAATATTCGAACAAAGATTTCCGAAAACACCTGAGAAATTAGCCAATGAGAATCATTTGCGGAGCAATAAAATATATTCGAAGGAGGTGGGCAATTAGCCAATGAGAATCAGGGGTGTGGAAATTGGTAAATTAAATATATTAGAAGGGGGAGTGGAGGGGTTCATTCGTCTGATGGGAGTGGTACTGGGGACAAAACCAGCAATGTAAAACCAATGACAAACGAATAAAACAAGACGGTGGATGGTGTCTGTGGCGCCTACCAATATGGCGGATTGCACTGGCGAAGATTGCGGATGGCTGCACCTTCCATTATGGCGAACTGCACCAAAAAAAATTGACGACAGTGATGTGACACCTTTTAAGATGGTGGGCTGCACGTACCAAGATGGTGGAGGGAATACGTGTGAATAATAGTATGTGAGACCTCTGGAAAAGTAAGTTTTAAAAATTTTTAAAAGTAAAATAGCTAATAATTATTTTAATATAAGAATTTTTAATAATTTTCCAATAATTTTTTTTATTAATGTATTGATTATTTGGAACTTTCTGGGTTATCAAGGTCAAAAGTCATTGGGGCCAAGGCCAGGGTCAACCTCACCTGAATCCAAGATGGTCGCCGGCTGACTGGAATGAGAGAACACGAATATCTCCGACGCTCCGGTCCCAGGTTCCGATGTGCCAAAGTAATACCCAGTACGGCAACGAGCGTTTGAGATTACAAAAATCTAACAACACATTAAAATATTCTTTCCCCAACGATATAGTCGTGGAAACATTAAAAACTGGACACTCATTAATTCTTGGGCTGCTAACAAGGACAAACACGGCATGTTCAAACAAGAGAGACACATCAACACGACACCATACCTAAGCCAGAAGGTAACCCAAATTTTCGAAATGGATTAGCCTTACTGCACACCCAAGATACAACACCACTATACCACATAAACTACAAAAAAACATTAAAACTCCTGTGCCCTATCACAAATAATACAAAGACGATGTCAATTTCGAGCTCTGCAATTTTAGAATAGTTTACAAGTTTGCGGCTTTTTATAATTGAACATTTGCATTCTACGTTTACAGAAAATATGACATGTAACATTCTAAACGTGAAAGGTTCAGAGTGATAAAAATATAAATTAAAAGTATTCGAAGCTCAAAGTACAGTAAATATTTATCTGGCAAACAAGCCAAGAAGTGTAAAACGTTTAAAAAAAACACTGTTGACTTGAAATACTTCAAACACTAATACAAAAATATAAATTTGAAGTGCAATTGCTTATTCAAATACGTTGCTCCAAAATATACAAGAAATATTTATTTGAGAAACNAAATATAAATTTGAAGTGCAATTGCTTATTCAAATACGTTGCTCCAAAATATACAAGAAATATTTATTTGAGAAACGAGCAGAGTGATAATAAAAGGTTATATAATACAATTAGTTATTTTGATGTCGAGATATATTCAAGGGATTTAGTTGAGTAATTTGACAGAAGGAGGGAAGCACTTCAGGCCCAGTAAAGTGTCCTTTACGTAAAAATACTGGTTAAAATATGAAATAAAATGTTATGTTAAATAAATCGATGGAGGCAGTCCGTAGACCTTAATCATATCTCCATCGAATAGAATAATCACCGATGACAATTTAAATACATCAATAGCGTACGCCGAATGCGTGAGTCTTAGTAGTATAGTAGAAACCATTAAACTTTAAGTAAATCATATGGGCAGCAGACAAAAAACTATACCNGCGTGAGTCTTAGTAGTATAGTAGAAACCATTAAACTTTAAGTAAATCATATGGGCAGCAGACAAAAAACTATACCCAACTCATTAAGGCAGCTAGAAGTATAAAGAAAACCAAGATATTAGCAAGACCGAAACTACAATTTAGGCAGCGTCCAAAACCATAGTTTTGAAAAATAGTAACTCATTCCAAAACCCAAGACAAGCACTAAACTACGCCACGCAATTATTTAAAAACACTAAACTGGCACACAAATGATAAGCTGCGACCACGACTCACCGCTTTAAGGCCTGGTAATCTGACATTACTAGCTCATGTTACAATTTAAATTAGCTCTATCAGTCGTCAACCCGACGATCTTCTCGCAGGCATAGAATAAGTTGTAGAATGAACGCTGCACAAGGCGTGTAACAACTTCTATAAACTAGCCTCTGAATTAAAGAAAGGCTGACGTACCAGGAGGGGAAATGNTGCACAAGGCGTGTAACAACTTCTATAAACTAGCCTCTGAATTAAAGAAAGGCTGACGTACCAGGAGGGGAAATGGAGGGAGAGAAATGAGGGGAGAAAACAGGAGGGGAGCAGAGTCGGCCAAGGAGCAGGCTGCCTTACAGAGGAGCAAATACAAACACAATGCGCGTGGCGGCGCCATAGTCACAATGCCTAAACGCACAGTCAGCGTTCTCGACGACTTAAAGTTTTACTGCACCATCGCTCAGTAGCTAAACTGGTATAATGCGTCAGCTCAGTTACATAATGTCGGCGTTGTTCTCTGCTGGACGAAGGCGAAGGTGGTTAAGCCATCAAGTACTAGCAAGGACGTTGCGGCGTGAGTTGCGGCCAAATGTAGCAGACTTCGGACGGGCGTAAAGTAGGCCAGGCCCCGGCCGAGAAAGGTCTTATGTAAACTATAGCATGAGTGGGAGAACGGGGGGAGAAGGGAGGAGATAGGAGCAGAGCTTAGAGAAGACCACCAAACAGAAGTAGATGGCGATAAAAACATTACCGAAACAGCGCTAGTGTCGTTGGTTTTTAAAAAATTCTCCTAAACGGTTTCACTTGTCTCACTCTATCTAACGGATAACTAAAATGGGAAATTCACTAATAGTTAACAAAAATCTCTAAATGAAACACAATAAAACCTCGTGAAAATGAAAAAAATATTTTAATGTATTATTTACACAAAATTAGAGCATAATTTAAAATTTGTGTTCCAAAAAGTTAAAACTAAGATTTTTGGTAGTGTAATTTAAGAGTTAAGTACAGTATAATTAAGAGAAAGTAAAATTTTTTATCTCATTTTCCTTTCCATTATTTTGATATTAGTTTCGAAATATATTTTAAGTGGTAGATACTGAGACTGAGTGAATAAAAAGACTACATTCACCTCCAGACAATAATTTTTAAATAAATCCCAATTTACGTAAAGAATTCGATAGTAAATTCACATAAATATTGGCCTGTCATTCATTAGAAAACTTGCTATGTTTCTGGAACAGTCAAATTCGTTGTTAAATTAGTTTATTTTCCCATAGATATGTGCATATATTAAATTTATATTCAAAATGCAGTCTTGGAAAATTCTGCTCTATTACATTTATATATGTGCGGCGAAGTATATCAATTTGCCGCCCTGTCATTATTATAAGCAATAAGAATGGGAGCATGTTTCCTTCTGTTCTCATTGGACATTACGATCTGTCTGGTTATCTGTTCCACTTTCCACGTGCGAGCCAACCAACTGGTCTAGACGGCCTGTCCAGCGAAGTTTACAGTACTAACATGTCCCTGCTACTTCCTTCAAGTCGCTTTCGCTAACATCAAATGTATTCGTCATTAATATTTGTTACTTTTCGGGTTTGTTTGTGGAAGGTGCTAGTAGTCACACACTCGGTGCTCTATTATGTATGTAGCGCGGCTGTACATTTTTAAATCGTGTTCTTGCGCAATCTTCGAAGATAAGAGTCGCGCACAGTTTATTAATTTTGTAAAATTTCTTTACAAAATTTTTTTGAGTGTACATTAAACCAATTCATTTAATTGAGTTTCCAAAGATCTGGTTTATTTTATATGTTAGTATTTTACTTTCGTGTATTTTTAACTTTTTTGTTGTTATTTAAAAATAAGGTTTTTTTTATGGATNTGTGGGGGGGGGGGGGGGGGGGGGGGGGGGGGGGGGGGCACTGCTTTCAACGTGCCACATTATGATCCATGGCGATTTTAATATTGCAGATGCGTTGCATTTTCGGCACACACAACAAAATATGGACAGTTTGTTTTATGTGCCCCGTGGAAGTGGCATTGCGCGAGGACCTTTAATTGTGTATAGTTATATTGGCTTGCATCTGAATAAAGTTGGTAGGTTTCGCAGTTTTAATGTACGATATATACTACTCTCCTGTAACGTCCCCACATCACTTGAAAAATAAATTATATTTCCTCTCAATTACGTACCTTCACAACAATGCTTTTTCAGTCAGATTTTTAGGCAACATATCAGATAAAATTAATATTGGCAATCTCTATTGAGTAAATGTGTTTTTCTTTAGGACAATTATTAATGAGATATGATTTTGTATAATAATGTTCCTTGGAAAGTTGCTACTATTATCAGCATTGCATTACGTTCTTTGTCAATTACTTCGCCAAAAATTAAGGAAAATTAAGTATTGATTTTTTCTATGCATTATGTTAAAATTACTGTAGTTAATATACACTTTTCATTCTAATTGTCGATATTCTAAACATTATAAGTACGTATTAATGATTTATTGGTACTCAGAATGTGAACTGAGCTTTTTATTCAATTTTCAATTAAAGTACATTGCATTTCGTGTTTTCGTGAACTGTCCAAGCATATTTAGGTCTTAGGTATTTTTTAATTATACTGCATTCTTCCATATTCTCCACATGTAGAATGGGAGGATGAATTCTTATGTATTAAAGTGTGTTACTTGACACACATGACTTCAAGTAATACGGAAAAAAGAAATTGTACGAAAAAAAAAATACTTTGCACATTTTTTTAGAAAGATAAAAAAGTTTTTGTTTGTGTTCTTAATAAAAGAATTTATTACTTACAATCCCAGAAAATATCACATAGAATTCTTGTATATAATTCTTTCTTCATTGTGTATGAATAGGAAAGACTATTGTTAGTTTCCAAGCAAAATAACCTCTGTAACTGTGCTTGCAATTACGAAAATATGTAAATACAAATAAACTGTTGAGAAAGTTTTGTGTGCATCACTCTTGCAAAATTTGATATTGCGAAGCAATAATTCACTAATGCATGTGAAATATGTAATACCAAGAAGGATCCATGTGATTGAAATAAACTTTATAACACAGATAAGGTACATGACAATACATAGATTATTAGGATTACAGAACTGTACATGATATCTGTCCTTGAGAATTCATTATGGTGTGAAGCCCTCGCATGCTGAAATCTGAGTCCCTAAATGTCGTGGCATGGAATCATAGAGGACCTGCAAATGTTTCTGGGGAATCTCCCTCCAGGCGGTTCATATGCGAGTCCACAAAGCATCAACAGTAGTTACTGGTGGTCCATGACGAACAAGTCGCCGTCCAACCACGTCACAGTCATGGGACACGGAAGCCAGGCCAAAGTAGAAGTGGGTCCTCCCTTCATTAAAGAAGACTTGCACATTCCTCGGCACATGTGGCTAGGCATGTCCTGCTTAAATATGGCATGTGGAGTTGCCTGAATAAGGGGCGGTATCTCGGGGTATAAAACCTCCCTGATGTAGCGGTTCCTGTTAAGATTCCCCTCAATACGTATGTTGTATTCAATGGCACCCCAGACCATTGCACTTGGCGTTTGTCTTCTATGCCGTACCAAGATGCAAACTGCCATATTTCGGTCACTATGGTAGCGTCTAACACGTATGCGGTCATCACTGTAGGACACGTTGAAGCGGGCCTCGTCCGAAAACACTACATTGTGCCACTCAGCACGCCAGATGACGTTCACGTGCCGATAGCAGTCTGAGGCTTTTGTGGTTTCTTGACATGGAAGCCGACGTAATGACGTGCGTGCCACCAGTCCAGCCCGCAGGAGACGGCGTCGAACCGTCGACGCAGACAGGTCCACTTCCATGGAAGTGTTCCAGTGTCAAGCCATCACTGTGGACGAGGTTGTACGGTCCGTTACGGCCATACGGACAAGATGGGGGTCATCCCGTGTTCTAGTCACATTACGTAGTACAGTACCCGCTCGTCGCTGCATACGACCCTCTTCTATCCATTGGCTCCACACACGTATCACTCTTGTAACAGAATGCCTTGTACGAGCAGAAATGATACGGTATGACAAACCCATTTTTCGGAGACCGATCATTCCGACACGTTCGAACTCGTTCACATGCTGATATGACTCCCTTTGACGTCGACGAAGCATACACTGGCACACACCTTTACTTCAGTTGACGGCTCTTCACTGACTGAGCTTGACGTAACAATGGTGTTGCAAATTTCATATAAAGCGTATTATTGCAATTTATGGGACTGAAATGTTTTGGATTATCATTAAATATATGTTATTTGGAACCAGACGTAAATGCTAGTACCATTTTTTATGACAAACTTCAATAAAATCCATGGACTGCTGATACAGATCACACAAGATGTTTTCTATTTGACCATTCGGCCTGACGAAGACAAGCTATACAACCTCGCTCAAGTTTCATTAATGGTGCGCGCTGCATTGCCTTTGTATAACAAAGATGTTGAAAACATATTTGTTCTCGTTAGGTGCACAAATAATGACATGCCTCACTATATTTATTTGTCCACTCTGTTATGCAGAGACTTTCAGGAGGAGTGTTATAGACCTTTGACTCCGACTGGTGCTCCAAGTAAATGAGTGTTCTCAGAACGAGGAAAAGAGAACTTCCGACATTCACCAACAGTGCCGGACTTAAGGTTCGTTGCCTGGTAAAATACTGGTATAGATAGAGTCTGGCTGTATTTAACAGGAGCATCTCAATCCCACGTACATTTAGACTGTTCCCTGTTTATGACCCAAGGGCTACAGAGTAAAATTTATAAAACTCTCGCAGTTTAGCAGATGAGCGATTGAAGAAACTAACGGGCAGAATGATGTGCTGTCTGTTTATGCAAACACACGATTTATCACTTGTATATATCATTCTGCCACTCAGTTTCTATCATGTCCGCAATTTTTGTTGCAGTATAACAGTTATCTTTGATCCTAGTAATAATTCAAATTATAATATGGTTAGAATGCAGATGTTTTTAATCCTTGTTACCCTTTTTGTCATTGGCTTATATTACTGTCATAGCGGATTATAATTTACAGGTATTCAGTTTTCCGCAAATAAATCGCATCTGAAATGAAAGTTATTTTATATGTCACACAACCTGTATTAAGATAGAAGTGTCCTCGCTGTAACAGAATGCCGTAGTATCCTTGGACAACTAGGATCCGAAGCGACGCCTAATAAATTAATATACGCCAAATATTTCTTCTCTGGTGTAAACACCAGCAAACATATATATATGTTTTCCAACTTTATGTTATGACCTGATGGCAGTTCCAGTAATATCGTTGCTCATTACAATTCGTCTCAGTTAATCTGATAACGATTGCGTCCAACCCATCAAACGTGTATTTAGAGAGAAAGAGAGCAGGAGCAAATGCTGGGCGTATTAGTATTTCTCAAAACACGAGATGTTACAAATATTTACTGGAGTATGTGGAGAGACTATGAGAGACAACTTACAAATTCGGAGTTGGAAGTTCTGTATCATTCAGAATAACACCAGTAGACCCGGGAGTGTCCTGTTACCTCAGAAGTACTTCCAGCCTCAAGAGGGTGTCTATCGAAGGTAGGTAGGTATGGCTTGACAACTCGCATACAGCGAGGTCATTACAGACGATGCGCGCTGCTCAGTTAAGTAGGTTTGGCGAAGGAGTTGGTTATGACGTCGTGTAGGGACAAATCATCCGATAATACGTCTGTAATGATTTCAGGAACCAACAGATGAATATCAGGAACATGACTCAGATTAGAAGGCTGTGGTGATTCTGCAGTTGGCGTCTGCTAGACAGGATGTCGGCCATCAAGTCAGATGCAACATTTCACCCGCTGTGGTTGACACCAGCACGCACATTTCCAGTGCGCCAGAAGCACATTAGCATTGGAGCAGTAATGGTGGCCTAGGCATGCGTATTAAATGCCACATTTCCCCTATTTTTCATTGAAATCTGACTTTATAGATGACTATAGGGTTTAGCAGATTATAACTCGGAGTTTGGTTGAATATAACAAGATATGTGGGTGTTTATTTAAAATGTAATAATATATAACATTATAACTCTGTACATACACTGCTGAAAATATATGGATGGAGCTGTTAGTGAATTATCAGGATGTTAGGTCATGTTACAAAAGGGATACTGCTAAGTCCGTTTCTTGTTAAAGTCCTAACTACAGAGTCAGAACCTTGATGAAGTTGCCACAGGCTAAGTCCAGGCGGCAGTTAGAGATTGTCAAACTCACCCATATCCAGACACATTCTCAGTCTGATGCTCTGATGAGGAAAGGCGTGTTCAAAGTGTCACATTGCACTATATTGGGTGCTTTGTGCCAGTATCGGGCCCGTTTACTGGCTGGTGGAGGGGATTTCTGTTGTTCCATCTCCCAGCGTGTTTCGGCAGTCACCACCTGTGTCCTGGTTTAGTATTTTAATTTGTGAAGGTGTGATCACACCGGCCTATCAGCTAAAGTCTGATCACTGTTCATAACACTTTGCGCAACAAGCTGAACTGCCGTGCTGATTTTCCCTAGGCAATTACCCTCTGTAAGACTTTGAGTAGTGACACTTGCTCTTCGAGGCTTATTAATAATTGTGTACTGCAAGTCCGTGTGCTACTTTAAATATTCTGTACCTAAGTTTTAGTACTTATAGACTGTTCACGGTAAACTGAAAAAATTTCGAAAGTCCTGCTTAGTATTTACTTGCATGTACATTTTATATTTTTCCAGTTTATGTAAAATTAACATTGCAACGGACCTGATGAAATTATTATAAAAAGTAAATATACTTACAAATTTGCATATATTTGTATTCATATGCATTGAAAGAACAGATATATAAACAAAACATTTTATTATTCAAAAATGTTTATATTACACATTTAATTCTCTTTTAAGAAATCCAACTCCCTCAGTCGTTACCAACTTTACTGTGTTGAAGCCAGAGAGTGAAACCATTGAAATATTTGCAGATTGGGGGAGTGACAAATTTCTAACGTCGATTTCTAATGTGCTTATGTTACCAAGAACATGCTGTAGAAATTATTGTGAAAACGCTTGTTTAAGAAAGCTTAACTTTTAAAAAAATTACACTTTAGAGACAGAAACAGTAAACGGAACATATTTTTCATATATAAACATTTTCCTAATTTCTGTTCGGAAGATGACACCACACAGAAAGAAGGTGTCTCTTTCTCAAGGACGCCATGTCCAAATGCCCTATGATGGAAGATAATATAAACAAATGTTGAAGGAAAGCATTATTAGCAAGTGGCGTAACAAAATGTAGAGAGTGGACAAGCTGCAGTTTGTGACAGAGGGTTCACGACAAGGGTCTTCCTTTTCCTACCGAGTAAAACTTCGAACACACATTCGAGAGGACCCAGGTTCAGACCCCGGCCCCGCCACTCCGATTTCGGTTTTACGTGGTTTCCCAAAATCACTGCTTCCACATTCCTGCTTCTCTAAACAACCTGCTTCGTCTCTAGTGATGTCGTCTATCTGTCTCCTGTTCCTTAACATTAGGTGGTTTTGAAAGTCATTAATATTTATTCAATTACTGAGAAAATCCCTTTAAAATAGGCGTTGATTTTGCAAATGCAATTTNTTTGAAAGTCATTAATATTTATTCAATTACTGAGAAAATCCCTTTAAAATAGGCGTTGATTTTGCAAATGCAATTTCAGAGGTTATAGGTCAATGCACACCTCAGTTTGGTACTTTTGATGGGTCACCGTTTGGAACTGTTGAAGAAGATANTCAGAGGTTATAGGTCAATGCACACCTCAGTTTGGTACTTTTGATGGGTCACCGTTTGGAACTGTTGAAGAAGATAATTATGGCCATCATTATGTATGGCAAACCGAGTTAATAGATGGAGGTTCCACTTTAATTTATAACATCTGAAGTGCCATCACAGTACTATTATATGCTACTTTATTCAAACATTTCCTCAGTTAACGTTNTTAATTTATAACATCTGAAGTGCCATCACAGTACTATTATATGCTACTTTATTCAAACATTTCCTCAGTTAACGTTCAGTTCTAAGCGGTTAATGTAAATCACATAAGTTGCGAGAAATGTTTCTAGAGAGCAACAATATTATTATTGTCCAAATCAGAATCACATTCTTGTCTGGTTCTGCCTCGGCGCTACCCTAATAATTGAATAAAACTATAAATATAGTCAAGTCTTCTCTAATGGTGCTTCTGTTCACACAACCAAGGTTTGGACATATATCTGTAGTTTAGAATTTTTTTTGTTGTTGTTGACTGTTTTTGATTATCTAAAAGGCAAATCCTGATGGTGNCATATATCTGTAGTTTAGAATTTTTTTTGTTGTTGTTGACTGTTTTTGATTATCTAAAAGGCAAATCCTGATGGTGAAAAGCTTTTTTTTTCTCCGGAATTCATTCTGAGCTTTAATAGTTTTAGGAAGTTACCTTTGCACACATTTCGTTGGTTCAGATATATATTTGTGTTAACCCTATGATCTCGCAGAGGAAAATTGTTCCAGCTACTGACAATGATAATATTCACTGTATTTCCATGTATTTTAATTGATTTTTATTTGCTCACTATGCTTGTTCTATCTTTTTCCGGAACGCAATGAGAAACAGTGAATTTCTATGTTAGTAACCTGGCTTGTCTNTGCTTGTTCTATCTTTTTCCGGAACGCAATGAGAAACAGTGAATTTCTATGTTAGTAACCTGGCTTGTCTACGATTTGAATTCCTGTTGTATAATTGAAAACAACTACATCACCGGTATATTTATTTGTTAAAGTTTGTATAAACAAGGACTAAGTTACCGTTTTAATACGTGTTGAAAAATACAGAAAGTTTAGTATCTATGACGAACAGATCGTTTAGAGAATAAAACATCACGATTAATGAATAGTCAAGTCAATTGTATTTACATTATGTTTTTAGAATAAACAAGTTAATTGTATTTACAGTTATTCGGATGATATCAAGCAGGTACCTNTGTATTTACATTATGTTTTTAGAATAAACAAGTTAATTGTATTTACAGTTATTCGGATGATATCAAGCAGGTACCTTGGGACTATAAAAATTATTTTATTTATATCATTATTAGCGATATTTTAGTATATATTATAAATAGAAATTAATAATTTCTTTATTATGAAACATTTGATTAAAAAATGTTATGAAAAAACTACAGAGAATAATTATTTATTTACGATCTGTTGGAGGTACAGAACGTCTTTGTATTAGGCCTAAATCAGAGCTAATTGTAAACTTATGTAATACAGAGCCCAGCTGGTGAAATTTACACCGCAACTCCTTGTTGCTATAATGGCATGCCGACAAAGGGATATCTCTTCTTTTGAAAACAAAAAGAAAGTTATTTCGTGCTATATTGTGTTTTTAAGCAGAGCGTAAGGGAAAACCGCCGTTTTATTTCGTATTCGTAGATATTTAAAAATCGAAAAATTACATATATTACTTATTAAATGTATCAACTTACCTTTACTATTTATTCTATTGTAATCACAGGAATACTAAGTTGCGACTAGATGTATTGAAAAGAAACATGTTTTCAAAATGTTTCTTGAACGGGAGGCCGTTGCTTACTGCGGGACGTGCCGAGCGAAAGGATATGGTTTAACATTTTACATTACTGTAGGTGTGCCTGAGCTAACTTTTGCAAAATCGCTTTCAAAGAAAATAACCCCTTCTATCCCTTGAAGAGAAGAACCGTGAATAAAGATAGTAAGTAGCAGGAAATGTTTATTTGATAGCATTTTAAATGGTCCGTGAATAAAGAAAGAATGCAATGAAACGCGAAGTTCCTGTCTTTTACAATACACGTTATTAAATAATATGAATGATGAAGCCACACGATAACTGTTATTGCTAAGAAACAATTCAGGGAATAAGTTTTTGTAGCCGGAACGAATTTCTAAATGAAAATTAGGCTTTTATATAAGTGCACTCGACAAAACGGTTAGTTAAACCAAAACGGAAATAATACTTTAAAAAAGGAGAAGATATCGTCTACGAAGACGATACAACGTGGTTTCTTTTACAAAAGTAATTTTTAATTGCTTTTTTATGGTACGGATTACTTTATAAGCTGCAGCGACTTATTTATTGTACATTCAAGTCGTTGATTTAGCAGACGATCTACTGACTTCAGCACATCTGTGGTAAGTCCCACATTATGACAACTGAAGAGTTGCAAT
>NQII01013077.1:3727-21759 GCA_002778355.1 Clitarchus hookeri
GACCATGTGGCTTTGACAGCTGTGTTGCCTTGGGGTAGGTCAATGTTGGGTACATGCGCAGAAGATGAAAAATCGGTCTGCCTCATCTTTAGTCTTTGGTGCCAACAACGGTTTCTCAGTTCATACTGAAGAATTTGTTTTTAATTCACCACAAACCTTAATCCATTACTAAAGCAGCGTATTTTTTAATGTGATTTATATATGTTTTATTCCCTTAACAGGTAATATAATTAGGAGTGTTGTGAGCTTAAACTAACAAGCGGAAAATTTGATATCATACTAAGGAACTGCATTTGCTTGAAATAAAGATTGAAAGTTACCAGATCGAAAGAATCGAACCAGTGACCTCTTTCATGCGAATCGAACATGCTANCTTGAAATAAAGATTGAAAGTTACCAGATCGAAAGAATCGAACCAGTGACCTCTTTCATGCGAATCGAACATGCTCTGAATATATCTGTTCATTACCGCATGAGTACATCACAGACAACGACATGGTAAATAAACGCCTGATCGCCAGCTACCTGCAATGCAATGCTGTGTGGCGGGTTGCCTGTAAACGCAGGCTGCAAGTTTAAAGCAACATACTCGCGCTGACGGCATCAGCTTAACGGCACATGCGTGAAGTTATAAAACAACACTGTACAAAATACGGCATGCCGCTGCGCTTAACATTTTCACATAAGTTTATAAAAACACGTTCGGTTCGTGCGTGTATGAGAGCAGGTACAGCACTGTACACTGCAAAAGGTGCAACAGGACACTACACTATACGAAAGTTAAAATTCTTACTACACGATCTAACTGGGCCATTTACCGATTACGTGAAACGGAGAAACTAGTGCAATGGAAGTTGATATTGACTCTCTCCCTAAACCGATTTTCAAGGAATTTGAAGTTTAAAAGATACCACTACTTCATCACCTTACCTCACCATGCTGGATTCTTGGTTTTCCTAGTTTGTTTATGTTATTAGAAAAGGAAATCCTAAAAGTAACCCTATGCTAGGCGAGCTATTGACCTTACAACTGCAGTAAAGCAAGACAAGTGAACTACGACCTCATTACGCCACACTGTGAATTCTGCAAACATTTGGCAAAATCGATTTTGTGACGTAAATAAGAGTAGGTCATGTCTGTGCTGCTGCGTAATGTCAATAACTAGTTGGGTATGTGGATATGTTGGAATTTTCTCTTTTAAAATATAAATTAACTAGAAAAACCAAGATTACAACATGGCGGGAAGGATCCATTAAGAACTCTCGTTAAAATTACATTTGAACATTTAGCGCTATAATAAATCACAACGGTATGTAAGTACTGAGAAACTTACTAGTAGTCTTCATACAGCTCTTTCTTAAACAAATGTCGATAAAGACACTGAACGTGTGTTGTTTAAATCTGTAGCTTGATTACTGAAATCTAACATAATAGAATCACACTTGTTGTTAACCTTTTCATTCCCATATTAATTTACGATTTATGGTGCTTTAAATAATACATTTTATCAGTTCTGTACTTAAAAAAGCTTGTTTCGTTATCACAGCTAATAAGCAATAAGCTTTGTATTTGGTAATGAGTGATATGAACCACTCATTACGCAGAGCAGTGGCACGGTTAACAAATCAGTTATAGCCAGCCCTGATTAGCTTCTTCTCGAAGGTTACTGTTTGATGTGTATGCTTCCGCCGTATGTAAAATTTAATATAACCTGGGCATAATGGTTAGTATTCACGCGCAGGGATCAGTCCGCAAAATTTAAAGAAAAATAAAATACGTTTCCATTACACAAATTCTTAGTATAGTGTGTGTTAAACATACAAGAGGCTAACTTCTTTTGTCATTTACGTAAGCAATGCACTTTAAATAAAACTTTTGGCCAAGACACACTAACCTGTTCGCATTTAATTGGTAACTATTGAAAGCCCTGCTAAGGATTTACTTTATATATAAAGATGAAATAAGCGATTATTTTTCAGTCACCTTTATTAAATATTCCTTAGATGACAAGGGGTTGCGGTGGCTGAGTGGTTAGACTGCTCGCCTCCCACCAAGGTGAGCCGGGTTAGATTCCCAGCTGAGTTACTCCCGGATTTTCACATGTGGGAATCGTGCCGGACTATGCCGCTGGTCGGGTTTTCTCGGGGATCTCCCGTTTTCCCCGCCTTTTCATTTCGGCGCCGCTCTGTACTCACTTCGCTTTATTTTCATCGGCTCAAGACCTCGCTGTTAAGTGTGGCCCAAATCTCTTCATTCACTCACTCAGTGTAGATACTCATTTACTTATTTTATGGTCCGAAAAACACTAAAATTCTGATTTCGGCATGCCATGATGCAATAAAAATTCGATCTAACTTTAATTCTAGGAAAATTACTTACAAGTAAAGGCTACATTTTGAACGGTATTTCGTACGAATATAAAATAACGCATTTCTTTCGTAACCAGCGCCATTAAGAAACAAAGGAAGAGGGCAGAAGTCGAAACAGCCACTCATTGTGTCTCGATGACGCAGTGGTTGGAGAAAGCTGATTTCCAGTTTGTTGTTAAGAGTGATGTACGCGGAGGCCGAGGGGACGAGCTGCCGAGTTCCGTTCCTAGAAACTTGCGTCACCCCGAGTTGGAACCTCGATCACGTAAACAGATTGACCGCCACCATTGTCCGCACAGTTCATGCAAATAACGAGATACGCACAATTGTTTGTTTTTGTGCCAAGGCATTTGTTCCAGGGTGGAACTCAATCCTAGATTCCGTAAACAAGATTACTGAACAGAAACTCTTCAAACGCAGAATGCTGATGAAATGATAATAAAACGAGGTTCGTCGTTTCCACAAACATATTTGCACGTGATCATTTTTTTTACATTCGCATACTAAATATTAACGTAAGTCATTACGAAAAGTAAACAGAATTTCAGCAATGACTGCCCATTTCTCTCTCTTTCAAGTTCACATATGCTTCCCATCTCAATATACAGTATGTTTTTGAAATGAGTGCAGATATTTTGGGGGGATTCAAGGCTTTTTCAAGGATTTGGTTCTCAGAGGTTGGCTTGAACAGCGTTCGATCAACGGTGCGCCACGTATGTTGCCGACCCTGTCACTGCTTGCAGTGCGGAAGGTGAAGAGATGACAAACGGTAAGCTCTTCGCTCTCCCAGCCCAGGGCGGGAACTTTCTTCGCCGGTGATGCAACTCACAATTAGCGCCTAAATGTCGCTGCACTCGCAACATCGGAGCTGTGCGGGTAGCCGGACACCAGGCGCCAACCAAACAAGCTAAAGCAACTTACGCGCAATCGCGCAAACGTGCGACGGCGGGTTAAATTACTTATGACCATCTATTACCAATGTTGTCACGACAGCTGTCACTGAAAACTGCTCGTAGAATTGGACTTCAGTGTTTGTATTAGTTTCCGCACAGTTTTACCAACGCTTCTTAATTTTTTTATATACATTTCTACAGTGAACTCGTTAACTATGTGATAAAGGTTTGACATATGAATCGTTAAATACATTAGAAAATCGATTAGTCGTCGAAGTCGGGATCGTCACAGTGACTGAGAATGGAATAGGTGGACTCATCCCATGAATACGAACCAAAGGCCTAAGCATATTACAGTAAATGTAATTTTAAGCAAGTACAGTACGTTCTGTTAATTTGAAACCTCGTGTAAACTAGGAGTTGATTTAAACAAAAAGATAAAGTTCGTTTTTGACGGCAATGTTGTATATTCCTTTTAATTGTTCATTTATTTCTCCTCTCTGAGGCTGACGGTTTATAAAGGTTGACGCTTAAACGGTTGACGGATATCCGACGGTCTTATACTGTATATTTATTTTATAAAACGTTAACCTTAATATGCCCCGAATATATTACGTACCACTGGCAGAGTTAATGCTAAATTCTGAACAAGGGCACGTGACTACAAACGAGAAGTAATCTTCAAGGTACACTACAGAAGTTAGTAGAAATGTGGCCACAACTTGCCAAGGAGAAACTGTGGTTTTGCTGATAATGAGGACAGTGTCTCGTCACAAACGGATTATTATCAAGTCACGAATGAAAAGTGATATCGCATACGATATATAAATTAGATAGAAAAAATAGTTCCCAAAGAAAAACATGATGACTTAAGTACCTCGAAATAATGCTCGTGCATTAGTACAATAGTTGTTTGGAATAATTTTCACAGGTAAAATTACAACAATGCTGCGGAATTAGCGTTAAATAACTGAGCAATTTAAAAACCAAGGAAAATTTCAGCTAAAGTGAATGACTAAAACGTTAGCTAAACGATTGTATTTATAAATACTCAATACAGAGCAATAAAACTGTTCAGAATAATAATTTTTGATATGCGGAAGGTATAAACGAATCTAAGCAAACTAATAAATTAATACTGCAAAGTAATTATTCCTGTTGTTAAAATTCGTTACGATGTCAGTCGCTAGTTATTCCTGGCTTGATAGTGCGAGTTAGTTTTTCAATAAATAATTGTTATAATTGATAAAGAAAAGGAACATGGATTATTTTAGTGTCCCTTCAAGGTCGTGTTGAAAAGGAGACAGCTTAAAAAAAATCATGATTAACCCTAGCAAGATCGGGATAGTTCGTAATACTACAGGAAGTGAATGTGACACGTTAATGGAGGAAAGTTGGCGACCTGCATGAAACGCTTGTGTGTTTGTGAACGACCGTCACTATCTGTGGGTAAGTGAAGAGATTTAGGCGGCTCTTAGTATCGANTTGTCACTGTCTGTGGGTAAGTGAAGAGATTTGGGCGGCTCTTAGTATCGAGGTCTTGAGAGCCGATGAAGGTGAAGAGAGGTGAGTGTGGAGCAGCGCAGGAATGTAANTACAGGAAGTGAATGTGACACGTTAATGGAGGAAAGTTGGCGACCTGCATGAAACGCTTGTGTGTTTGTGAACGACCGTCACTATCTGTGGGTAAGTGAAGAGATTTAGGCGGCTCTTAGTATCGAGGTCTTGAGAGCCGATGAAGGTGAAGAGAGGTGAGTGTGGAGCAGCGCAGGAATGTAANTATCGAGGTCTTGAGAGCCGATGAAGGTGAAGAGAGGTGAGTGTGGAGCAGCGCAGGAATGTAAGAGCGGGGGAAGCGGGAGTTCCCCGAGAAAAATCCGCCGACCAGCGGCATTATCCGGCACAATTCTAACATGCGAAAATCCGGGAGAGACTCCACCGGTAATCGAACCTGGTTCGCCTAGGTGGGAGGCGAATAGTCTAACCACTACACCACTGCGGCCCCAGGTGCGTCAGTCTCTTGCTATAACTGAAGTTCGGATTTTACTCCCGAGTCAGAGAAGGTCTGATATTTTTTTTCTTACTGGGACGTGGGGACCGCGGTGGCTGAGCTGTTAGCCTGCTCGCCTCCAACAAAGGCGAACAGGGCTCAATCCCCGGCCGAGTCACACGCGGATTTTCGAATGCTGGAATTGTGCCGGACGATGCCGCTGGTAGGAGGATTTTCTCGGGGATCTCCCGTTTCCCCACCCTTTCATTCCGGCGCTGTTCCATACTCACCTCACTTCACTCTCATCGGCTCTCAAGACCTCACCGTTAAGAGCTGCCAAAATCTCTCTACTCCACTTCATCCTTATTAAGTACGTAACACCTTATGGCGGTTTTTGTTTCCTCTTATTAAAAGTGTTTCCAAACACATCTAATGTCAGCGAGTAACGCAGGGTAGAAAATGTAAACTTCATTGTTCGGGCAATAGTGCACAAGATAACGACAGAAGCTATTTTTGTCGAGCGCCCTTATCAGAGATAAAAAAAATGCCTTTAAGGAATACGGTTTAGATCACATTTTATTTTTGAATACCGAAGAAGTCAACATTTTCGCGAGCACACAATGCATCACCTCCGGGTCAAGTGCTTGCGGGTTCAAAACCTACGTAAAAACCGCATGCATGGGTCAGTTTCAGGTTTACATTTATATTCTAAAACTGACGAGTACCGGTCATATTCCTTAACAAGAACTGAACTGTTTAGACGCAACCTTAAAAACTTTCAACGAGGCAAAATATTGCTTTTTAAGTAGTGGTAATATCATTGGCACATCGGCCTCCGCTAATGCTATAAGGGTTCGATTCCCGGCGATGTCACATCGGATTTCTGCACGTCGAAAACGTTACGGACGTTTCCGTTGGCTGGTGGGTTTTATCGAAGTCTTAATATTTCAACTACAATTGCTTTCCAATACCATTTCTTCGTAGGGTGTCATTCCATGTCACACGTTCCAACATCACGGGCGCTCTACCTCAAAAGCTCCTCGTTACTTTGGTGTTATCTCTGGCCTATGGTGGAAATACTATACATTTTTTTAAAATGTCAGAATATTTGATTTTTTTTTAAAATATTTTATGAACTAAACAAAATTAAGTGCCGTTGAAGTAAGTTGATAACTGATATAGCTGGTTCACGACTAATTTATCGCTTTTGAAATGCTGCTTAGGAACTACTTTTCATCTCGTATCCCTCCGCAATAGGTAAAATTAAAACTGTCGTTGACCCAATCACTTTATCCATGCGTTAGTCAAAGCGTAAGTGTAAATTGCTACGATCGTGCATGTTAATTAAATATTAAAACTCTTAATGCGCAAAAATCGGGAATAAAATAAATTTGGTGTCCATACAGATTTAAACGCTACCACGTTAAGATACGGAAATACTTTTCTTAAACTGTTACCAACTTTACTAACAAAAATTTCATCAGATTTTCCGTAAAAATATTTAAAGTTACGGAATACACATTTTTCAAACGTTTATTTCAGAAGTGGTGAAAAAAACCGCGAACCAACTAGAACAATGTGTCGTCGTCGTATGAAATTTAAAGGCGCCGGTCACCAAAATCTCATTATTTTATAATTGTAGGAGTTACTGTTAAACTTTTGGACATTTTCAAAAGTACTACTTCCCCGCATAAAATGTACCTAGACCGCATAATTATTGCGTAATAGCATGTCAAAAACATAATTGGAGTGTTTTTGGAACTACAAACAATAAATACTAACTCACTTGCCGAAATGAGATATTTTCCATTGAAATTCAAATAAGATACCATGAGCTACTTACTACAAAGAATATTTAAAAATTACGTGTGTGTAGTGCGTAATAAAACAATTATGTGATCAAAAATTTTTTATGAGACGAAATTGTAATTTCTTGTATCATCACCAATTTTGCAAAAAATAAAAAAAGTCAGATTTTCCGTAAAAATATTTAACATAAAGGGAAGTATTTTTTTTTCAAAGGTTTGTTTAAAAAGTGCAGAACAAACGGCGAAGTAGCTATAAGAGAGCGTGTCGCTGGATGAATGTAAGATAAGGGAGAGTATGACATACCTGAGCGGAGGTGCAGGACGACGTGTGCGCAGGTCGCGAGAAGCAGGCGGACTGAGGCGCTGGCGGGCCGAGGGCGCTATAGCCAGCCGGCGAACAATGGTGAAAGGTCGCCGCCTCGGCGTGGTTCCCAGCGAGCCCGCCGCTGGCGCTGGAAGCGCACCTGCCGCCACGTAACTAGTCATGGGAGCAGCTGTGACGTCACCCGGTCCTCACGCACAGTCCTGCCCTCTCCCCGCTCGACGGTCCACCTTGCCTCAGACTGGAGTACTTACGAAAAACACGGTGGCTGTCAAAGTGCCTTTTTGTCTTCTTTTTATTGAATTTATCACTTTAGTTTAATAAAATACAGAAAATGAGCATATTTTATAATAAAATCGATGAAATACGTTGCAGAGTCATGTGATGCACATGGCCAGAGTCAAAATACAGCTGTGCATGCACACAGCATTCAAAGTGTTAAGGACATATTTCACAATTATTTTCATTTCATTATCTGAAAGAGATTTATATAAGGACCACATAAATGTACATATTTGTAGTCAACTAATTATAGTTTTCAAAATATAACACCGAAAAGTCGAACATTTCGGAATATGGGAGCTCAGGTTTCTACGCTCCTAATTAACTTTCCCAAATAATAAATCTCATGCCATGTAATCTATATAATATTTATACACAACATATTAATTAAGTATCAAGCATATTTAACAATGGGTACTCGGGTACTGGTATCCTGAATCTCTCTTAAACATAGGCATTGATGGGTTTGCCAACATTTTTATTCGTCAGAGAGTAAACAACATTAATATTTTTTATTAGTTTATCTATGACGAATAAAACTGCGTTGCCAAAAACATTAATACCCATTTTAAAATAGATTTTGGATGCCAGTACCCGAGTACAGATTGTTGTTAATATGTCATGTATTATGATGTAGATCACATATCATGTGATTAAATTTGACAAAGTTAATTAGGAGCATTGAAACTTAGACCCCAAATTCCGAAATTTTCGACTTTTCGGTGCTATATTTTGAAAGCTATAATCAATCATTTTACTACAAATATTTAAATTTATGTGGGTCTTATATAAATCTCTTTCAGACAATGAAAATAAAAGAATTATCGTAAAATATGGCCTTAACGTCTCGTCGACAGCGAGGCCATTTGTAGAGGGAGCAAAGTGCTCAGAGAAGCGGGAACGGGGAAGGAACTGGCCATTACCTGCAGTAAGGAACCACACTACCATTCGCCTGGAGTGATCTCGGGAAACGACTGAAAACCGAAATCAGGCTGACCGGACCGGGATTCGAACCCAGGTGACGTCGTTTTGTTGGCGCGTGCGGCTGGAGTTGGCGGTGTAAATGGGTGTTTCGCGTTTGCATTCTCCATTACTCTGCGACATAACTGCAAATTGAGGGATCTCCCTAGTTGGCATACGGATCTCAGTGAGAGCAGTAGTAAGTAGGTATATATACTAATTGAAAAAAAAAAAACTATGGAATATTTAAACGAAAATATTTTTTCAGGACAGAAAAGGAAGTGAATATTTTGTCACCAATTTATAACTTGATTATTGAAACATAAATTTGGTCGTTGAAAAATGTTAAAGTCAGCAAAAATCACTGCAAATAACCATTTGTTTAAGATATTTTATTGTTCATTAATACAGGCTTTTAAAATAATACGAGACTGATTGATCTTTTTTGGGCAGATTGCTGTGTTCTCAGGAAACAGAACACATGGGAAGCTGATTGTTTAAGGCATCTTCCTTCGCCGTCGCAATGCTCCCTTAAGGCCGGAGGAGTTCCACATTGTTTACTAAGGAGGCGCCTTAATGGGATCAAGCCCCGCCATCTCGAGTTTCTTATTTTCGGCTACTACCCACAAATGTGGATTTTGGATGGATTTTTTTTCGGACGACATGACAGAGTATAACTTAATGTGCTTTCTGAAATATGTAATGTTCGACTGCCGTAGCTACTGTGACCTCTGTAGTCACTCCCGAAAAATCATCAAATTATTTTACCTCGGCTTCAACAAGTTAAAAATTATCAAATGCATAGAAGCTGTAAAAATTCAAGAACATTAAGGATGTCATTATCCATACTTTGCCGTGCCAAAAATTGTAATGCACCTCCTGAAATCTAATTTGTGGCGGAAAATTTATAAATATAATTCGACAGGGACTGACCGCCCTTAACGGACAAACAGACTTGGCATGCTCGCAATAAAGTTGGTAGTGGTGAAGGGTTATAAAGATCCATGTGTTGGCGTGCTATTACAAGTGTGACACCAACATTTGTGGATGCTGAAAGTGTAAGATTTAGTATGTTTGCTACGTATGTAAGTCCCTAAAAATTTTAACACTAACACTTGATCGTTGGCTCGGCGCAGGTTTTGGATCAATGCCAACATTAACCTTACAAGTAGTGGAAGGTACCGAGTGAGTAAACAATTATATGGTAAGCAGTGTTTTCAAAATGGTTTAATTAACCGCTAACGGCTTATATTCATTAGAGAAGCTTGGGTTAGTTGTTGGTGGATGGAAGGTTTGTTAGTGAGAGGACAACTCGGCACTAGAGCAGCGGAGTGAGGGCACTGCAGACAGTTTCGTAGCCATGGACCCCAGAGCGCACTTCCAAGTCGGTTCCCACGGGCCAGTCTCATCCATGACGCGGTGATCACGTCGACAGAGGAGGGTGAATCAGCGGTCTGCGAGGCCGGCCCGTGGCGGCGTGAGAACTGCGGGATTGGGCAAGCCAACCGCCGTCGTGGAAGGATGTTCCCTTGGCCAATGAGCCGCGCCATGGCGTCACGCCACTCGGCCTTCGCGTCATCTGCCGCCGCTAGCGGTCCACGGCAGCATCCTTCCTTCTCTGTGATATGCAGCTTTCGGCACCTCCGGGAGCCTCCTCACGCCATTACTGCGAGGTGGCTTCCGCCAGAACTTTCCGAAACCACGCACGCGGTTCTTTACAGCTCTCTTCAGGCTCCCGCCTACCTGTAAGGCGCGAGTGTGATAAGTGCGACATTGCCACGTGCATCAAGTGTGCCATCGCCGCTAAGAGCAAGGCTCTGAAATGACGTGCAGTGCACTGCGTCCGGACTGTCAGAGGCGACCCTGTTGTTTCACAGATGGAAAGTCTGCAGGAAGNAAATGACGTGCAGTGCACTGCGTCCGGACTGTCAGAGGCGACCCTGTTGTTTCACAGATGGAAAGTCTGCAGGAAAGTTTACTGCAGGGCCGTTGAGTAGTTTTGTACGTACATGAAGCGTAAGTACCGAGATAGAGTGATTTGAAAAAGTCATTTTTAGCCATTTTGGAGCACTTTAAAAGAAGTTACCGATATAACTAATAAGCCTACTTTCATTAACATGGATGCAATACATTTTTAAGCAAGTGCTTAAAAACTGAGTTGGTAGGTAGGACTTGACTTCTCTTTGAAAGAAATGGCATTAGAAATTGAACCAGAAACGTATGCAACATTCGTGAAACAATTACAAATACACACGTGCNTTTGAAAGAAATGGCATTAGAAATTGAACCAGAAACGTATGCAACATTCGTGAAACAATTACAAATACACACGTGCTTTACCCGGGACTGGAACCCAGAAAACCTCTTACAATAAGCGAGTGTGAAATCAACTGTATCACGTATGTCGGATTAGGAGTATCACATTCGGATTTAAACAGTCTAATGTCTCGAGTGATAGGGTTTACTAACCTAAAATATTTACAGAGCAGTCATTTTAAAAATAAGTGACTGAGCCACTTAAAGCATGTTAAGTTTACATGACCTACCGTGGCACTACTTGTGCGAAGAATTGGGTGGAAATNTGACTGAGCCACTTAAAGCATGTTAAGTTTACATGACCTACCGTGGCACTACTTGTGCGAAGAATTGGGTGGAAATCAGTTGTTTGGTCTCCGAGATATGCCGTAAGAAGCTTTATTTTCTTATTTGGTGCTATCCTACAACTTTTTTTTAAAGAGGCTCTATATACGATGCTTCTAATGTATAATGTCTACATACAGATTTGGTTGAATTCGATTAAATTGTTTAATGAATGTGGCAAAATTACCTAAATTATTTATGAAGCCACCATTTTGAACATCATTGTCTGACTCATTTAAATCATGAAAGTTTACATGGACTTCTGTAGCATTTATGATGTACACAATTTGGTACAAATTAGTAGAAATGTTCCTAAGTAACATTTGATGGGAATCGGTTGATTGGTCCTCGAAATATGGCATAAAAGCTACATAATTTTCATATGGTGATGATAATAAAAGGAGGGGAAAAAAGTAATGTAGAAGCACATTCGATGATCGCATATTGCCAATTTACAAAGTCAAGTTAAAATAGATTATATAACTTCGTAGATATAGCACATAAAGCTTAAATTATTTTATAGCAGCCATTCTAAAAATACGTGACTCATAATTTAAAAAAAAAAACCTATATTAATATGCACTACCACAGTACATCGTCTTCGCTAAATTTTGTAAGAATGAGCTAGTTGTTTCCAGAAACATGAGATAAAAACTAATTTTTTTTTGGTGAGGCTATTATAAAAAATGGCAGAGAAATGAGGCTCTGAATACACACATTTTATGGTTATTTGCTGGCACTGCCTATTATAAACTTAAGTTGGAATTTGTTTCACTGATAAAATATACTGGACTAAAATATTTATATAGCCACCATTTTGAAAATAAGTGCCTAACCTAATTACATTTACCAGTTTACACCGCGTGCTGCAGTATTATTTGTTTTCCAAATTTGGTGGGAATCTGTCCATTGTTTCCCGAGATAAGACATAAAAATTTTATTTATTCATGTGTCGCCATCTTACAAAATGGAGACAAAAGATGCTCCGTGTAGATACAACTGATAATTGTAGTACCTACTGCCAGCATACAAAGTAAATTTGGAATTGATTACATGGTTTCGACGATATAACATTCTAAGCTAAAAAGGATAAATTGCCGCTATTTTTAAAATAAGTGTCCGACATGCTTAAAATATACCACTTAACATTTGACTCCGTACTACTTGTTTGTCAAATTTGATAGGAATCGGTCAATTGTTTCCCATAGATATCACAAAATTTTTATTTGATCGCAAGGCGCTATCTTACAAAATGGTGGGGAAAAAGATGCTCAGTGAAAATAAAGTTGACAGTTGTAATATATACTGCTAGTATATAATGATAAGTTGGAAATGATTACATTGTTTCCACGATATAGCATTTAAAGCTAACATAACTAAACGTCTGCCATTTTGAAAATAAATGCCTGACGTACATAAAACATGCAATTTTAAGTCATCTGCCACAGTACTCCTTTTTTGCCAAATTTGATAGGAATTGGTCAGTTGTTTTCCAAGATAATACATAAAAACTTTATTTATTCGCATAGTGCTATGTTACAAAACTGAGGAGAAAATATGCTCCATGTAGATACATTTGATAGATCTAATATCTACTGCCAAAATATAAAGTTATGTTATAATTGATTACATAATTTCGACGATACAGCATTCTAAGGTTAAATAGCTATGTGGCCGCCATTTTGAAAAGAAGTGTCTGTATTTCTTAAAACATACCATTTAACATTATCTGCATCAGTACTACTTGTTTGCTACATTTGGTAGGAATCGATAAATTTTTACCGAGATATAATATAATAAATTTAAATATTAGTATAGCGCTATATTCCAAAACGGCATACAAAAGTGGTTAAGTTTTGGTATATACGATGCTTGTGAAAGATACTTCCAGTATACAAAATTTAGTCGAAATTGTTTAAATGGTGTGGCAGATATACTAAATAAACCTAAAAAAAATTGTATGGCCACCATTTTGAAATTAGGTACCTAATCAAATGCAATAACTTACGTTTACTTTGCCTGTCTTAGTATCACTTACGTGCCAAATAGGGTGAGAATTGGTTTAATAGTTTTCGAAATATAATGAAAAATCTTAGTTTCTTCATTTAGCGCTATTTGCCAAAATGGCGGACCAACAACAATATCCAACCCGAAATTTAATGCTTACACGATGCTCTGCTAGCATACACAATTTGTTATCAATCTGTTGATTGGTTCTTCTTCGGCTCTCAAGGTCTCGATATTAAGAGCAGCTCAAATCTCGCCACGTCTTAACCGTTTCAGGCGTGGCGTTCTATATACAGGAAAACCCAATCATTGAAAAAGAAGGGGTGCCATGTTTTTATACAACAAAGGTGTGTAACCTTTGGGTACTTATCACTTTTAATGACGTCATAATCATGTGTACTTTAGTGTACGAAAATACATAGCCTTAGTGTGAGAATGTCGACGAGTTCTTGAGGCATCTCGCGGCTTTTTACTCTTGTAGCTCTTCTGGTGGTTGGCGACGTGCTGTCAGGTGTCTTCCGAAGACGTCCCACACGTGTTCGATTGGAATAAGGTCCGGGGACTATGTGGGCCAAACCACGCAGCCAATATCCATTCCTGCTCCAAGAGAATTGTGGTGGAGTTACACTGATTGAGAATGGGTTAACACTGTCCTTTTTTTTCGGTAGGGACGGGAGTTAAGTGCGTCTCAGGGCTAAGCCCCATACGCCTACAAGGAAGGGAGTATCATGCAAGGAGACATGCATCATGGCAAAGAGGGATTGGGCTGCCATGGCCAGATTGTGGCCATGACAACCTCCCTAAGTGTACTTATAGCTAAACTATAGTTAGAAGAGAAAAGGAAAAACCGGCATAGTCACCGTAAAAAACCTTTTCGACAGGAAATAATTAAAAAATTGTTTCTATATAATGTTTAACAGAAAATGCTACAGGAGACAGAGGATAGGAATCATGCTCTTTATTAGGATAGGAAAAAGTGCTAGTAGAGAGGGGGCGGGTTAACACTGTCCAATACAGACTGTGTATATTTGTGTGGGAGGTAATCAGAGCGTGTAAAGTACACCGCATAACTAAGAGTCTACACAAACATACTTGCTAGGTTCTTTTGTTCCCGAGTTACCTTCCCATGTCGCTGCATGCTACTGGCAGTCAGTACACCCCTGTTTGTGTGCGGAGTGTGGTTGATACGAACGTGGAGTGTGTGTTGCTACAGGCCCATTTCACTGCTGAATTACAACGCATGTCGGACACCAAGTGTTTGACAGGTCACTCTTACTATAACTTTCTGAAACAACGGTTACATCAGGGCCATAGCAAGTAATCGAGGCAGGGCCCTGAAGCTTCAAGGAACAAATAATATTACGTTAAATAAAGTTTTAAAACACAGGTATCACGCAAATGAAGAAATAAAGCACAATGTGGGATCAAATTGTGTTTTTTTTTTATCGAGAATGAACGAGCTCAACAAGTGAGAGAGTGATGAATCTGCTAGTAGGAAGTCAATTGTGTTCCTGTGTTATAATTTTGTTTTGTTATTTTCAAATTTTATATATATATAATTAATTTATGCCATATATTATAAATCTGTAAATTCTTCCTGTTGCGAGCACAGAAGTTTCTATTATATAGACATCGGGCCCCATGTCGGTGTGTTGCCCCAGGGCCCCAACTGTCTTCGCTACGGTACCGAGTTACACGCACTACTCAAGAATGTCCCCTCGGATATGATAAACTGTATAAGGTTCATGTGTTGTTCGGGCGCCGCTACTTTTCAGTAGCGTGGCCAGAGCCTGTCTGGATAAGCAGTCCCCGCACAGGTGGATAAGTCGTGCAGGACCAATCGCCTGACCTAGGCGATCTCCTGATATGAATACAGTGGATTATTACCTGTGGGGACATNGAGCCTGTCTGGATAAGCAGTCCCCGCACAGGTGGACAAGTCGTGCAGGACCAATCGCCTGACCTAGGCGATCTCCTGATATGAATACAGTGGCTTATTACCTGTGGGGACATCTCAAGACCATCGTTTGCGCAACACCCGTTACGGAGACTTCAATGCTTCGCCAGAGTGTAGAACGTATAACAAGATTGCCCGGGGTGTTTGAGCGTATCAGACGGTCTATGCGACGTGTTCAAGCGTGCATTGAGCAGCAAGGTGGGCATTTTAACAATTCCGGCAGAACGATGGAAGACCTTGGGAACCAAATTCATATGGATTTTTGTTTAGGTTTGAGGTGTACTGTCAAACCCCCCCCCCCCCNAGGCTTGCTACGCAGCTCGCACGCCTATTATACTGCTCTAGCGAACCGGCCCGGCTTCGCCCGGTAACAATCTAGTTTTTACAGCGATACTTTGAGAGACAAAAATGGTTACTGTTGGTCATCCTTAAAAGATAAACGTATGCTATCGCGGACTTTTCTGTAAATTTTTTAAGAGCTACAATTCTGTAGTACATTAATTTGATGTATATCTCATGGTTTAGTAAGCGAAAGCCATGCATGCGCCAAAAAAGCTGTTTTTTTACAACTTCATTACAAACGGTTTGACATTTCTCTACTATCCTTACATTAATTATAAATGTATTGTGCACCAAAACCTTCCTCAAGAAATTATCTAAATTATGTTGAAAACCGTATCAAAATCCATCAAGTAGTTTAGGAGTAGTAAGCGAATATACAGAAAGACGCGGATAAGTGACTTTGTGTTATACTATTTAGAGATGTTGCAGAGGAAGTGGCTCTGATGATCAATGTAAACACAGAAGTAAACAGCGGCCAGGACGAACAGTTTCTCACTTCGGGAATCACGTGGGTATCTTGCCGGACGATGCCACTGGTCGGCGGGTTTTCTCTGAGATCTCCCGTTTCCCTCGCCTTTGCATTCCGGCGCTGCTCCATACCCGCCTCGTTTCACACTCATCGGGCCGTTGTTGACTGAGTGAATATATTTGGACGGCTTTTAACACCAAAGTCTTGAGAGCCGATGAGGGCGAAGCGAGGTGAGTATGGAGCAGCGCCGGAATGCAAGGGCGNCTTTTAACACCAAAGTCTTGAGAGCCGATGAGGGCGAAGCGAGGTGAGTATGGAGCAGCGCCGGAATGCAAGGGCGGGGGGAAACGGGAGGTCCCCGAGTAAACCCGCCGACCAGCGGCATCGTCCGACACGATTCCCACAAGCGAAAGTCTGGGAACGACCACGCTGGAAATCGAACCTGGTCGCCTTGGTGAGAGGCGAGTTTCTGACCACTACACCACCGCGGCCCCGGCCAAACCTCTCCGCTCCACACACACACAACTGGCGCAGGTCGCAGCGCTGGGTGTCTAAGGCTGAAGTGTTTATGGCACGAGGTCGCCCTATCCTCTAGTCATGCAGAAGACCGCCTCTCCGACCTCCAGTGACCTCGCGGACCAGAGGAAGATAACCCACCTCTTCCTCAGTCTCCCGCCACCAGCTCATCACGACTGAATACACTTTGTCCACGGTAAACTGAGCACTTCCCAATGCTCTAGACCTACTTGTTTGCACTTTGTGTATTCTTCCGCCATTTGTAAAGTAACCATTGAAATGGGCCTCATAACTTTATCCATACATTAGTGAAGTATTATAGAATTAATGGAAAAGTAAATACTTTACAAGTTTTCTAATTCTGACTAATATACATTAAAAACGCAGAGAGCAAAATAAATCACTTCAGTGTTAAGAAATGTTTTACAACAGTTTTAATTCAACGTTAGGACTTGGAACTACTTTTCCTTCGTCGTTACCAACTTTACTGGGCGTATGCCGGTAAGTGTGCCCATTAAAATATATGCATGTAGGAGCAGTGAAATTTTTCAAACGTTAGTTTCGAAAGTGCTCCCTTAATAGTGAACAGCTTATATAAGTTTTAAGTAGAACCTTTGAAAAATCACCCTATGTATAACGGTTTGGTTATTTCTTAAATATGCCACGTATCACAGGCGTTTTATACTTTTGCGAACGTAAAAGTACCTTAATTTTAGCAGAATTGAACTTTTACATACATTTTATCTACAAATTATAATATTTAATAAATTAATATGAATAACAACAAGGGTAAAATAGGTATGTTGGTAATGACTAGTAAGAAATAGTTCTTATACAAAATATTATTGCACTGAGTGCGCATGAATGCAGTGCATTATCCCTCTGGTGTAATTGTTTGACTAAGTTAAGCTTTGTTTGTATGAGGCGGAGGAATATCCTGGAAGCAGATATTTAGCAGCGCTTTAGAAAAGTTCAAAGTAACTGCGAATTGACTATATACGCTGTTTACGGTTAACTGAAAACTTTTGAACTCTACGTTTGGAAAATCTCATTGCCTCGACCTGCATATATTTTAACATGCACACTCATTGGCATGCGTCCAGTAAAGTTGGTAACGATGGAGGAGAAGTTGTTCCATGACTTTTGTCAATACTGAAATAATTTATTTTGCTTTATATGTTTTTTGTAATTCCTATACGTGTAAGAATTTCCATCCGTGTAAAATATTTACTTTTCCAATGTCTTCACAATTTCACTGGAACGACGCATGAATATAGTACGCAGGGCCTTGACAATGTTAATTTTACTTATGGCGGAATAATACGCAACGTGCATACAAGTAAGTCCTAAGCAGGGCTTTCCAAAGGGCTCAATTTACCGCGAACAGCCTATATGTTGATGATGATAATAATAATAATAATAATGGCGTGTGGGGAGTGCACCCAGGGCAAGGCAACACCCTCCGAGTGACGGTCTT
>NQII01013078.1:3231-14775 GCA_002778355.1 Clitarchus hookeri
CCTTTTCTTTTCTAAATAAAATGTTCAATTTTCTGCTAAATAAATTATGGAGAAAATATATATTAGAGAAAAAATTAATTTAAAGTATGTTGGTATGTAGGTGGCTAGGTTTACAGGTGTTTAGGTTGGTGGGATTTGTGTGAGATGGTGGTCCCGTCTGTAGGTAGGTTTGTATTTACATTGATGGATGGTAATTCAGGAAGGAAGGTGGCCGTGTGTGTAGTTAGGCCGGTAGGTATGTAGGAAGGTAGGAAATACATATTTAGTTATTTTGTTTGCGAGGAAGACAGGCAAGTAGATAGTTGGGTATTTAGGCATGGAATTGATAGCAACAGTTGACAGGTTGGTTGGTAGGTCTTTATGGATGGAGGCAGATATGTAGGTAATAAAATAGGTAGTATGTGTGGTGGGGGTTAAGTACTTATGTTTATAGGTATGTAGGAATAAATGTTGATAAGTATGAAAATAAGGTAGGTATATTACATGGGTAAATGTGGTAGATAATTAGGGTGGGTAGTTTCAGTGTAAATAAAGGTAGGTGTGTAGCAACCTACCTTTATTTATATAGTACAGATTGGGAGTTAGAGGGATAATGGTTGGGTAGGTAGGTTTGTGGATTTGCATGAGTGCGAATGTGATCTGTTTTAGTTGTAGCTTGGTAAAAAGGTAACTTGGTTGGTAGGTATGAAANAGGGTGGGTAGTTTCAGTGTAAATAAAGGTAGGTGTGTAGCAACCTACCTTTATTTATATAGTACAGATTGGGAGTTAGAGGGATAATGGTTGGGTAGGTAGGTTTGTGGATTTGCATGAGTGCGAATGTGATCTGTTTTAGTTGTAGCTTGGTAAAAAGGTAACTTGGTTGGTAGGTATGAAATTAAGGAAGGTATGAAGTTAAGGTAGGTATTTAAGATAAAGTTTTAGGGTAGAAAGTTAAATACATTGTAAGTTGANAGGTATGAAGTTAAGGTAGGTATTTAAGATAAAGTTTTAGGGTAGAAAGTTAAATACATTGTAAGTTGATAAGTAACTAGTTATGTAGGAAGATAGTTAGTTGGTATTTAGGTTCAGTATGTAGGTAGCTAGATAGGTATGGTAAATAGAAAGGTAGGTATGTAAGATGGTAGGTTGTAAGATAGGTATTTACTTGCAAAGGTAGGTCAGATGGTATATATAATTTTGTATATAGGAAGGTAGTTACTAAATAAAATAGGTTNTATTTACTTGCAAAGGTAGGTCAGATGGTATATATAATTTTGTATATAGGAAGGTAGTTACTAAATAAAATAGGTTGTTATGTAGGTAGGTTAGTACACAGGCAGGGATGTGTTTCGGTAGGATTGTAGGAAATTGATGAGGTAGATAGATAGATACATTTGTTGGTTGACAGATAAGATGCTAGGGAGGGAGGTATGAAGTAAGCGATGGTAGTAAAGGTAAGTTGTTAAGTTAAAAAGTAAACAAAGTCAATTAAGAATGGTAGTGAAGGTAGATAGGTATTTAAGGTAGGTAGCTATGTAGGTGGATCTGTTGGTTAGGTCGGATATTAAGTAGTTAGGCAGGAAGGTAATTTTTTATGTAGGTAGGAATACAGGTGGGAAGATTGTTGGGTAGAAAGTAGATATGTAGAAGGTAAGAGTTTTGACATTAAAGTATTAAATTATAGAATCGGTATAAGGTTTCTATTTACGGTAGTTATTTACAGTATATTATAAAGTCAGGCTCTTAAGATCTGTAACTATGTAGGAACTACAGTAGGTAGATATTTATGTAACTATATATGTAGGTAGGTTTGGGCGGGTGACCAGTGTGTTGGTAAGTGGTTTAATTGTGGTATGTTAGATAGGAAGATGGTGNATGTAGGTAGGTTTGGGCGGGTGACCAGTGTGTTGGTAAGTGGTTTAATTGTGGTATGTTAGATAGGAAGATGGTGTGTAATTAGGTAGGAATAAGGTAAGTATGTAGATAGGTAGGTAGAAATATAGTAATATAGGTATAGAGTTTGGTAGGAAGTAGGTTATTTAGGTAGGTAAGCAAGTAGGTACATAGTTACGAACTCATATAGGTTGGTAGCAGGTAGTTAAGTAGGTAGGCAGGTAAGTAGGTGAGCAGGTAGGTAGACTAGTAGGTAGGTTGGGCAGGTAGGTAAGTAGGTCTACAGGGCAGGTAGCTAGGTAAGTAGGTAGGCAGGGCATGTAGGTAAGTAGGTAGGCAGGGCAGGTAGGTAAGCAGGGCAGGTAGGTTAGCAGCTTGCCGGGCTGGTATGTATGTTGGTAGGTAGGCAAGATAGTTAAGTGGGTAGGCAGAGCAGGTAAAAATTAGGTAGGCAGGGCAGGTAAAAATTAGGTAGAAAGGACAGGTAGAAGTAAGGAAGGCAGGGCATGTAGGTAAGTAGGTAGGCAGGGCAAGTAGTTAAGTTGGTAGGCAGGACAGGTAGGTAAGTAGGTAGGGTAGGTTTGTAAGTCGGAAGTCAGGGCATGTAGATAGGTAATTAGGTAGGCAGGGCAGGTAGGTAGGTAATTAGGTATGCAGGGCAGGTAGGTAGGTAATTAGGTATGCAGGGCAGGTAGGTAGGTAATTAGGTATGCAGGGCAGGTAGGTTGCTAGGGAAGATAGGTGGCCAGGGCCTGTAGATTGGTAGGTGGGCAGATCAGGTAGATATTTAGGTAACATGGCAGGTAGGTAGGTCAGTAGGTAGGCAAGGCAGATAGGTAGGTCGGTAGGTAGGCAGGTCATATAGGTAGGTCAGTAGTGGGTAGGTGTGGCAGGAAGGTAGGTCGGTAGGTAGGCGGGTCAGTTGTTACGCAGGTCAGGTAGGTAAGTAGGTCGGCATTTATGTATGCAGATAGGCAGTGCAGGAAGGTAAGTAGGTAGGCAGGGCAGGTAGATAGGAAGTGGGTGGTAGGTAGCACAGTAGGTAGGCATGGCAGGTAGGTAAGTAAGTGGTTTGGAAGACAGGTAGTTAGGTAAGTAGGTAGGCAGGGCAGATAGGTAAGTAGGTAGGCAGAGTAGGTAGATACGTAGGTAGTCAGGGCAGGTAGGTAGGGCAGGTTGATAGGTCTATAGGTAGGAAGGCAGTTAGGAAGGTCAGTAGGTACGTCAGACTGGGTAGATATATAAGTATGTCAGCAGTTAGGTAAGTAAGTAGGCAGGGCAGGTAGGTAAGTAGGTAGGTAGGGCAGGTAGGTAAGTAGGTAGGCAGGGCAGGTAGGTAAGTAGGTAGGCAGGGCAGATAGGTAAGTAGGTAGGCAAAGCAGGTAGTTAAGTAGGTGAGCTTGGCAGGTAGGTATGTAGGTCTAAGGGCAGTTAGGTAGGTAAATAAGTAGGCAGGGCAAATGGGCAAGTAGGTCGCAAGGGCAGGTAGGTAGGTAAGAAGTAGGTAGGGCAATTAGATAAGAAGTAGGCAGGGCAGGTAGATAAGTAGGTAGTCAGTTAGCTCGGTCTGTAGGAAGGCAGGGCAGGTAAGTAGGTATGTAGGAAGGCAGGGCATATAGGTATGTAGGTAGGCAGAGCACATTGATAAGAAGGTAAGCAGGGCAGGTAAGTAGGACAGTAGGAAGGAAGGGCAGCTAGGTAGGTAAGTCTGTAGGCAGGGCAAGTGATAAGTAGGTCGTNAGGTAAGTAGGACAGTAGGAAGGAAGGGCAGCTAGGTAGGTAAGTCTGTAGGCAGGGCAAGTGATAAGTAGGTCGGCAGGGCAGGTAATTAAGTATGAAGTCAGGTAGAAATATCTGTGAGAATGTTGGAATATCAGCAGATAGACAGGGAANCAGGGCAGGTAATTAAGTATGAAGTCAGGTAGAAATATCTGTGAGAATGTTGGAATATCAGCAGATAGACAGGGAAGGTATGTAAGTAGGTCGCCAGGGCAGGTATGTAAGTAGGTCGCCAGTGCAGGTAGGTAAATAAGTAGGTAGTTTGATCATGTAGGTAAGAAGTAGGCAGTGATTGTAGGTAAGGTGTAGGCAGGGCTTGTATGCAAGAAGTAGGCAGGGCAAGCAGATAAGTAGGTGGTCAGGAAGATTGGTCAGTAGGTAGGCAGGGCAGGTAGTTATGTAGGCATGCAGGGCATATAGTGAAGTAGGTAGACAGGGCAGACAGATAAGCAGGTTAGGTAGGTAGGACAGTCGGTAGGAGGGGCAGCTAGGTAGGTTAGTCGGCAGGCAGGGCAGGTCGATAAGTATGTCGGCAGGGCAGGTAGGTAATAAGGTCGGAAGGGCAGATATGTAAGTAGGTAGGCAGGACGGGCATGTTGGTAAGTATGTAGGCAGGCCAGGAAGGACACTATGTAGGCAGGAAAGGTAGGTAAGTAAGTAGTCTGGCAGGGCAGGTATGTCGTTAAGTATGTAGGCAGGGCAGAGTGATAAGTTGCTAAGCAGTGCAGAAATATATATCAGTAGGTAGGCAGGGCAGGTAGGTAAGTTGGTCGGTAGGTAGGTAAGTAGGTCGGCAGGTAGGTAAGTTTGTCGGCAGGGCAGATAGTTAAGTTTGTAGGCAGGGCAGTTATATAAGTAGCTGTTGATGTGGTTAGGTCGGTAGGATGGCAGGGCAGGTAGTTAAGTAGGTTGCCACGGTAGGTAGGAATGTAGTAAGGCACAGCAGGTAGGAAAGAAGTTGGCATGGCTGGTAGTAAGTAGGTAGCCAGGGCAGGTATATAAGTAGGTAGGGTGGGCATGTAGGTAGTTAAGTAGGTAGGCGGGGCAGGTATGTAAGTAGGTCGCGGTTAGGTTAGTAGGCAGGCAGGGCAGGTATTTAAATAGGAAGGCAGGGGACACAGATAAGTAGGTAGGCAGGTAACTTGGTCAGTAGGTAGGAAGTAAGGTAGATTAGTATGTCGGCAGGGCAGGTTGGTAAGTAGGTCCACAGGGCAGTTAGGAAGCTATGCAGGTAGGCAGGGCAGGTTGTTAAGTAGGTGGGTAGGGCAGTAGGTAGGTAGGCAGGGCAGGCAAGTAGGTAGGCAAGCCACGTATGCAAGTAGATATACAGGGCGGGTATGTAAGTACGTAGGCAGGGCAATTAGGTAAGTAGGTGAGCAGAGTATGTATATATGTATGCAGGCTTGGCAGTTAGGTAGGTAAGTGTGTAGGGTGGGCAGGTAAGTAAACATGTCGGCAAAACAGAGGTTGGTCATTAGGTCGGCAGGTAGGTAAGTAGGTTGTCAGGGCAGGTAGAGGAATAGTTGGCAGGGTAGGTAGATAAGTAGGTGGGCATGTTGGTGTGTCAGTAGGTAGGCAGGGCATGTATTTAAGTAGGTTGGCTGGCCAGGTAGAAAGGTAAAAAGGAACGCAGGTAGGTAAGTATGTAGGCAGAGCAGGTAGGTCAGTAGGTAGGCTGGGTAGGTTGGTATGTAGGTCCTAAGGTAGGAAGGAGTAGGCAGGCCAGGTGGGTAAGTAGGTTGTCAGGGCATGTGGGTAAGTAGACAGGCAGGGAATGTAGGTAAGAAATAGGCAGGACAGGTAGATAAGTAATTGGTTAGATTAGCTAGGTCTGTAGGTAGGCAGGGCAGGTAGGTAGGCAGTGCATGTAGAAAAGCAGGTAGGCAGGGCAGATAGATAAGTGGGTAAGCAGAGCAGGTAGATAGGACAGTCAGGTGGAGGGCAGGTAGGTAGGTAAGTCGGTTGGCTGGGCAGGTAGATAAGTAGGTCGGAAGAAAAGGTTAGTAAGTAGGAAGGCAGGGCAGATATGTAAGTAGGTAGGGAGGACAGGTATATTTGTTAGTAGGTAGGGAGGACAGGTATGTTGGTGAGTAGGTAGGGAGGATAGGTAGATTGGTAAGTAGGTAGGGAGGACAGGTGTATGTAGGCAGGACATGTATGTTGGTAAGTAGGTAGTCAGGAAAGGTAGGTTTTTAGGTAGGCAGGACATACAGATAAATAAGTGGGCAAGGCGGATAGGTTGGTCCATATGTAGTCAGGGCAGGTAGATAGGTAAGTAGGTAGGCATGGCAGGTAGGTAGAACAGTTGGTAGTCAGGTGAGGTAGCTTAGTAGGTCGGCATTTATTTAAGTATTTTTTCGGGCAGGTAGGTAAGTAGGTAGGCAGGGCAGGTCAGTAGTAGGCAGGGTTGGTAGGTAAGTAAGTTATCTGNAGGTCAGTAGTAGGCAGGGTTGGTAGGTAAGTAAGTTATCTGGCAGGGCAGGCAGGTAGGTATGTAGGTGTGCAGGGCATGTATTAATTAGGTGGGCAGGGCATGTAAGTAGGTAGGCTGGGCATCTTAAGTAGGTAGGCAGGGCATTTAGGAAGCTATGCAGGTAGGCAAGGCAGGTAAGTAATTATGTTGACAGGGCAGGTATGTTGGTGGGCAGGGTATGAATGTAATTAGAGAGGGAAGTTAGATAAGTAGATAGACAGGGCGGGTATGTAAGTAGGTTTGCAGGGCAGTTAGGTAAGTAGGTGAGCAGTGTATGTATGTAAGTAAGTAGGTAGGCAGGTAAGTAAATAGGTCGGCATGGCAGTTACGTAGGTTATCAGGTCGCCAGGTAGGTTAGTAGGTAGGCAGGGCAGGTGGGCGTGTAAGTTGGCAGTGTATGTAGATAATTAGGTTGCATGTAGAAGGGTCAGCATGAGGTCAGGGCAAGTAGGTATGTAGGTTAGCAGGCGAGGTAGATAGGTAAATATGAAGGCAGGTGGGTAAGTAGGTTGGAAGGGCATGTAAGTATGTAGGTATTCAGTGTAGGTAGGTAAGTAAGTAGGTAGCCAGTGCAGGTATGTANAGGTTGGAAGGGCATGTAAGTATGTAGGTATTCAGTGTAGGTAGGTAAGTAAGTAGGTAGCCAGTGCAGGTATGTATAAAGTAGGTAGGCAGGGCAGGATTGTAGGTATGAAGGCAGGGCAGGTGGGTGGGTAAGTATGTAGGTAGGGCTAGTAGGTAAGTTAGAAGGCAGGACAGGTAAATAAGTAGGTAGGCAGTGCAGGTAGGCAAGGCAGGTAGGTAAGTATGTTTACAGGAAGGTAAGGAGGTAAGCAAGACAGGTAGGTAAATAAATAGGCAGGGCAGGTAGATAATTAGGTGGGCAGGACAGGTAGGTAAGTAGGTCGGCAGGTAGGTAATTAGGTAGCCAATTTTATAAGCAAGTAGACAGGTATTTGGTTAAGTAAATAAGTAATTCGGTAGGATGATAGCTTTGTTGATGTATATGTAGGTGGGTATTTATTGAATGGTAATGTACATATTTGGATAGGTAGCTATGTTGGTACTTATAAAATTATGTAGGCAGGTAGTTGGGTGGATGTTAAGACTGTCTATGAGTATGTTACTCTATAGGTAGAAATGTAGGTACAGATTGTGTTATTTTATAAATAGCGGGCTTGTGGTTAGGTACATATTTTGTTAGGGTGGTATAAAGAAAAGTTGTTAGTAAAGTATTTTGTTTGGTAGGTAGTTAAGTAGTTATGTGTCTAGGAATGTAATTATGAAGGTTCATAGTTAATTATGTAGTTATAGATATTGTTAAGTATTAGGATAAATTTTAGGTTGTAATGGGAGAAAGTTGCTCAGTATTTATATATGTAGGAATGAAGTTTCGTCGGTATGCATGTAGTGTGGTATCTAATTATAGTGTATGTAAGTGGGTTAGTTAGTAGGAAAATATATTTGTAAATATTTAGGTAGATAGGATGGTAATTAGGTATAAAGGACCGTTGTAGTTCAGTTAGGTAGTTAGGTACATAATAATATATATGGTGTCTTTTAAGAAGGAGATAAGATATCTAGTAGTTTAGATTTATTTATGCTGTTTGTTGTTTTAGTAGTTAGGGATATCGGTATTTTTAAATAGTCCTGTAGATAGGAAGGTAGGTATGGAAGGTATGGAGGTATTTAATAATGGAGAATGGTAGGTTGATGTTTAATAAATTATGTGCAGAGGTAGGTATGAATTTAAGAAAGGTAGTTGTACATAGCTGAGGTAGGAATCTAAGTAAAGTAATTAAATTATGTAGGTATAGTAACTATGAATGTAGTTAAGGAATCTAAGAAAGTAGCTAGTTATATATGAAGTTGATTATGTATGAAATTAATGTTAGTAGTTGAGATAGGTAAGGTATTAGGTATGGTAGTAGGTAGCTAGTTAAGTAAGTTTGTATGTAGGGTGGAAGATATGTCTTTTATTATGTATATAGGAAGATATGCAGCTAGGTAGGTAGATGATAATGTTGTCAGATATGTGGGTAGGTANTGTCTTTTATTATGTATATAGGAAGATATGCAGCTAGGTAGGTAGATGATAATGTTGTCAGATATGTGGGTAGGTAATTAGTAATGTAGGTATGTAGGTGGCTAGGTTTACAAGTGTTTAGTTTGGTGGGTTTTGTGTGGAATTGTAGTTCCGTCGGTAGGTAGGTTTGAATTTATNGCTAGGTTTACAAGTGTTTAGTTTGGTGGGTTTTGTGTGGAATTGTAGTTCCGTCGGTAGGTAGGTTTGAATTTATAGAACTTGATGTTCTTCCCCACTTGTGGCACACAGAGTTTTTCGTGGGGTCGGAGTTAATTCCTCCAGGCACAGACAATAAGATGCCGTGAAGGTTGAGGGTATTTCAATAANGTTTTTCGTGGGGTCGGAGTTAATTCCTCCAGGCACAGACAATAAGATGCCGTGAAGGTTGAGGGTATTTCAATACGGTAGTCTTTTGGTGTTTCACTTTAAATGATGGATATATTGTCTCGAGTTGTAAAAAAACATACAGAAGCACTTCCGAGGTGTGGTACTCTATTTTGGCTACTCGTATTAACTTTGGCGACTTCTTGTGGAGGGGGGCTTCTCTGGATGGTGACTTGATACTTAACTACTCTGCTGTTGGTGCTGGGATGTTATCTGCTGTGGGTGAGCTCCGGCGATGTGGGCGGCCTTGGCAAAGGCCCGCGTTTGGTGCCGTGACCCCTGGACTGCTGTTCTGGGCTCGTTATGAAGTCCTTTCGCGATTCCTTGACGCAACTCTTCCCTCGGCGCGGTGATAATGACCTGTCCAGCTCACTAACTTCTCTACTGACGTGGCTGGGCTCTGACCTTCCGNCGCGATTCCTTGACGCAACTCTTCCCTCGGCGCGGTGATAATGACCTGTCCAGCTCACTAACTTCTCTACTGACGTACTGACGTGGCTGGGCTCTGACCTTCCGGCCTAACTCTCTTTGCGCAGTACTGACGAACTGACAGATGGTATACTGTTACTGATCTAACCTCTCTGCGCGGCGATATTCAACTGTCTTCTGTGTCTGCGCGGTAATAATTGACTGACTCCCTCACCAACCCCGCAAAAAGGCTTATATGCTCTCTAGGCTCCCTCCCTAATTGTCGGCACATGTCGCCTGGTTTGGGGAAGGGGGGAGGTGTTTGCCTTCATTACAAAGCCCTTCAGCCACATGCCATTGTTCGTGAAGGTGTGAAAGAGGGGGGGGGGCGGTGAAGATGGCACCATTTCCATAGCTTACTCTGTCATCTATTTCTCCGCAGTGAGTGTCCACATTGTCCCGTGGTTAGCTAAAGGGAAGGAAGGGGAAGGGAGGGGGGTTGTTCTCGGCACCCCTTTCCAGCTTGTCAGCTGTTTATTCCAGGGTGCGTGGTTTCTGACTTTAGGCGAACTGTGTCTCTCTATCTTGTGATATTTCGGCGCTCAAAAAATCTCACGGGCTTGCTAGGGGCATAGGGGGTGGGTGGGGAAGGAATGCCTATGCAGCAACGACATGTGTCAAGCTTGGAAGCGCGTTCCTACCTCTGCTTGACCTTTCTCTGCGGTGATTCCGACCGACACGTGTCTCTCTAAGCCCCTTCACTGGTTCTAATGGCACAAGAGCAGGGGGGGGGTGGTAGTTTAGTGTGACAGCGCCGCCCTAATACCTAATTACGCCATACATAAATAGTTTGGTATATAGGAAGATAGTTACGAAATAAAATAGGTAGTTATGTAGGTAAGTTAGCACACAGGCAGGTATGTGTTTCGGTAGGATTGTAGGAAATTGATGAGGTAGATAGATAGATACATTTTTTGGTTGACATATAAGAAGGTAGGGAGGGAGGTATGAAGTGAGGGATGGTAGTAAAGGTAAGTTGTTAAGTTAAAAAGTAAACAAAGTCAATTAAGATTGGTAGTGAAGGTAGATAGGTAATTGAGATAGGTAGCTTTTTAGGTGGATCTGTTGGTTAGGTCGGAAATTAAGTAGTTAGGCAGGAAGGTAATTTTTTATGTAGGCAGGAAAATAGGTGGGAAGATAGTTGGGTAGAAAGTAGATATGTAGAAGGTAAGAGGTTTGACATTAAAGTATTAAGTTATAAAATCAATATAATGTTTGCTATTTAAAGGAGTTATTTACAGTATAAGATAAAGTCAGGTTCTTAACATCTGTAACTATGTAGGAACTACAGTAGGTAGATATTTATGTAGCTAGATATTTAGATAGGTTTGGTCAGGTGACCAGTGTGTTGGTAAGTAGTTTAATTGTGGTATGGTAGATAGGAAGATTGGTAGGTTGGTAATTAGGTAGGAATAAGGTAGGTTTTTAGATAGGTAGGTAGAAATATAGCAATGTAGGTATATAGTTTGGTAGGAAGTAAGTTAGTTAGGTAGGTAAGCAAGTAGGTACATAGTTACATAGGTAGGAACTCATATAGGTTGGTAGCAGGTAGGTAAGTAGGCAGGCAGGGCATGTTGATAAGTAAGTAGGCAGTGCAGGCAGATAAAAAGGTGAGCATGTAGGTAGACCAGTAGGTAGGCTGGGCAGGTAGGTAAGTAGGTCTACAGGGCAGGTAGCTAGGTAAGTAGGTAGGCAGGGTATGTAGATAAGTAGGTAGGCAGGACATGTAGGTAAGTAGGCATGCAGGGCTGGTATGTAAGTAGGTAGGCAGGGCATGTAGGTTAGTAGGTAGGCAGGACAGGTAGATATTAGGTAGGCAGGGCAGGTAGGTAAGTAGGTAGGCAGGGCAGAAAGGTAGATCAGCAGGTACGCAGGGCAGGTAGGTTAGTATGTCGTCAGGTACGTAAGCAGATCGGAGGGTAGGTAAGTAGGTAGGCAGGGCAGATAGGTAACTTGGTAGGCAGGGCAGGAAGATAGGAAGGTGGTCATGTAGGTAGGTAAGAAGGAAGGGCAGGTAGTTAAGTAGGTCACCTAGGGCAGGTAGGTAGGGAAATAGGTAAGCAGGGCATGTATGTAGATCCGTATGTAGGCAGAACAGGTTTGTAGGTAGGTCGGCAGGTAGATAAGTGGTCAGGTAGGGCAGGTAGGCAAGTCGGTAGGTAGCGGAGGTAGATAAGTAGGTGGGCTAGTAGGTATGTCAGTAGGTAGTAAGGGCAGCTTGTTAAGTAGATCGGCAGGGCAGGTAGGAAGCTATGCAGAAAGGCAGGGCAGGTAGGTAAGAAGGTAGGCAGGGCAGGTAATTAAGTAGGTGGGGCAGGTAGATAAGGAAATAGGAAGTCAGGTAGGAAATTAGGTAGGCAGGGCAGTTATGTAAGTAGGTAGACAGGGCAGTTAGGTAAGTAGATGAGCAGTGCATGTATGTAAGTAGATAGGCAGGGCAGTTAGGTAGGTAAATAGTTAGACAGGGCAAGTAAATAAATA